>JAGXCT010036197.1:0-22357 GCA_022495035.1 Philopotamus ludificatus
CAACAAAACTGAAACCGTGTTAAATCGAAACCGTGTTAAGCGAGTATCGTGTTAATCGTGGGATGGGTGTATATTGCTCATTTCCCATCCCAAGTCACCAGAGTTCTGAGAAACGATCATTCTTCGCCTAATTCGAGCAACTTCTTGCAGATCTCTACTCTCACGGCCTCGTTTTCGTCGCTCAAGACATGCGGTATCCAAACTCTTTGTTTAAGAATCTTTCAGATTTTTTTAAATGTTACCAAGAGTATCCGAGTGCGTCTGCTATTTGTTGAACAATTGCTTTTATTAGGTTTGCTTCGATTTCACACCTTAAAATATCATCATCCACTTTGACGACCTTCTTCTCTCAAGGCTTGTTTTTTAAATCAAAATTAAGATTTTCAAATTCGTTAAACCATCTCACGACACTGACGAACAAATAGTACATCTTCATATAAAAGGCATTTTTTCGTAGTAGTCTATGGTGTGTTTTTATGGAACTAGTACAACTGGCATAATACAATTGGCACTGGTACAATTTGAAATATAGCAAAGAAAAAGCCAAATTTCTGCTGAAAGATGATCTCCAGATGTTCACGGACCAAACGAATGTAGAAAACATGTCGATGTTTCAATGGAAGAAACACAACTGATGACCAAACAGGTCCTAGCTAAATTGCAACAGTTTCATCCGATACCCTATTACATGAATATTTTTTTAATTGATATTTGAATTTACAGTTGTCCCAAAAAGTTATACATATTGCTAATTACTTGAATCTGCTGCAAGAGTCTATCCTTGTTTCAAAACACATGATAGAATCGTCCTGGAAAATCTAGTCGTTATATGAGATAAGTGTAGTTCTATGGTGTAACAAGCTTCTTATGTATTTATTTATTTGACAACGACGGATGAATGATTTAACAAAAAAACCAGAGCGCCACTCCCCCATAAAAAGATTGGAAAGATTCAAGAGGAATGAGTCTCTCACATATTCCTCCCTGTGGGATAGGTCACCAGTAATAAGCCACGACTAAGTTGGACTGAAATTCATATTATTTGTTTTATAATTATTTATTCAACGAATGATCTCTCCTTTAGTCGGCACCCTCATGACTGAGGATCGTGATCATTCTTATTCCGAAAATTCTTGATTTTGTCTCCCCAGGATTCTTTGCATTCTGCATCCTACATCGCAGCTACTACGGTGGAGTCTGTGGTGGTCTTCACTTGGTCGCTCCAGCGGGTGGGCCCCCTGTCCCTTCCCCTGCATCCTTGTACGTTTCCAAGCGCGACGAGCTTCTCCAAGTTATCGTTTCTTTTGGCAAAATGTCCAAAGAATCGAAGAATCCTTTTTAGACCTATGGTCAAAAGTCTGTCTTCTTTGTAGTTCACCGTTTCTTTTAGTACAGACACGTCTGTGCGTTTGGCGGTCCATGGTATTCTTAGCAGACGTCGCCAGCACCACATTTCAAATGTGTCACTTTTCTTTTTCATATGTTCCTTTATGGTCCAGGTAGATTAGTATTTTCGGTACCCCCAATATATTATGTGTAGTAAAAAGTCTTATTTTTTCAATAAAATTCAAATTCATTTTTTTACATTTATTGATTCATTTTTACTAAAAATAATTACCTTTACATTATATGACCTTCTGCCATCTATTTTCCTAATCTAAAATACCTTTCTTAAAAAATTCTGCTGACTTGGAATTAAAAAAATCAGAATGGCCGATTTCACTTCACTTTATGTTTGGAATGATTTATTTTTAAAAAGTGTTTCATAGAACGAAACAAATGGTAGTCTGAAGGGCTGGTCTGGCGAGTAAGCAGGATGCAGTAAAGCCGTCAAACCTAAGTCATCCATTTTTTTCAGGGAAAAATCTGCGACATGGGGACGCGCATTATCGTGGAGGAGGAAGATTTTCTCTTCTCTCGCTAGACCCGGCCTTTTTCTTTGTAATGCAGGCTTTAATCGCTCCAGTTGGTCACAGTACACTTGCGCTGTTACAGTTTTACCATATTTTAAAACTTCGTAGTAAATGATTCCTTTAGAATCCCACCAAATGCAACGCAAAAGTTTTTTCGGGTGCAATCCTGCTCTAGCGGTTGGAATCGGCTGTTGTTTACGTCCAAGCCATTGTTTTTTTCTCTTCATACTCGAGTACAACATTCACTTCTCATCTCTGGTGATTAAATTGCGAAGAAATGGTGTTGTAAGCTCTTGCGCTTGCAGATGCTTGCATGTTTCTATCCTCTGCGATTTGTTACGATCGGTGAACGCAGTGGGGGGCCAAATTCCATTTTTTCGAATCTTTCCCATTTTTTCAGACACTTCTGAGTGATAGACCTCTTTGTGCCGGTTATATTTGACAGTTCTTTGATGGTTAAAGTTGGGTTTTTTTCGATTTCAGATTTTATGACGGTTTTATTTACTGTCAGCGTCGTCCACTTCGAGGCTCATCTTTTAGGTCAAAATTTCCGGATTTTAATTTTCTGTAGCATCGTTGACATTTTCTGACATCTAATACGTCTCCATAAATGTCGCATATATTTCTTGTAGCGTTAATTGTGTTTTTTTTTTAGTGAATTTGGAAAAGTATGCAGTTTCTGCAAATGATCTTCTGATGGAATAAATTCGTCCATTGCGACTGGGTCGAGTAATTTTTTTTTTGTATTGAACACAGACGAAGACGTGCCTCGACAAGCACACAATAATATAACACGGCTTGACTCTTCAAAGGATTACAAACAACTGATTCTAAAACAACCCTTTGAAAATACGACAATACTTTTTACTATACCTAATAATAGTAGTCCAATTTCAGTGAGCTTCAGATTATTTTTTTCGATAGCAACAGAAAACATTGCCGTAAACTAAGAAACAGTTTTTACGCATTAATCTATTTTTTTTTAAATCATCCCTTAAAAATAGATGAATCGAGCTTTCGCTATGATGATAACTTTCAGTACTTTCCAGGGAATGCCTCAATCATCAGCGTTAATCCGGCAAGTTTTGCCGAAGATACCGGTGGATGGATCGACGCATGCGTCGTCCTCGGACGCTTATAGATTTTCAGAAGGCTGAAGACACGAGCGCCTAGTCGCCGACGCGGCCTCGCCCCGCGCTTACCTCGTTCGCAAATCCCCCTGAAACATTTCATAAATAACAACAATGCAATACAAATGCAACAGATAACCGCGAAACAACAAAAAAAACAACACAATAAACAAACAACTCATTTTCATTAAAAACAAAGTCAATTAATTGTTGTAATAATATTAGCAAAAATATCACGCGACGGTGTTCCAAAATACAAAAAAATATATTTATTATCAAATGGATATATAATATAAATAAATACATGTATAGAGATTATAAGTGCAAGTATAGGTGAGTGCTCCAATAATTGTTCAATAAGTTATATAATATTTTTTTACAGCGAGCACGTGACGCGCGACCGCTGAAACGCCGACGTTTCACATGATTTTCATTCGAATATTTAAATAAATGGCGTTTGTAATCGCGTTCAATGTCGTCGAATTGAGTTTAATTTCCCGATGGTCCAAGGGCAGTGGACCGCGTCCGGTCTCGCAATAATTGGCTCTAATACCCTTTCCCTTCGCAATTTTTTTTCTATCAAATTCACATCGTAAATCACACGAGCCCTATTTAAGATCTGTCCTCAGAGCCAATGCCATATTAATTGCGAGCACACGACTGCGTCCATTATCAATGGCATGTACCACTTTTTTATTATTTAGAAATGCCATTATATAATATGTCGATCATGCCAGTGTGCCAATATAGTAAATTTATATTTGGAGTGACGAAAAAAAATTATTATGACAAATGCGGTGAATTGGGTGACAGGAACCGGTGCGATCGGGATCCAATGGTTTCGACCTTCGGTGTTATGCCATGGCGCTCCATTACTGTGATTGTCCAAATGTGGTGTTACGTAATTTCCTACGAATTCCGCACAAATTCCTTGAAAACGATAACGACCTCCGTTTGCCGGCAAATTGATGCAAATTATATGGGACGCGATGTGCTGAATCCTCATTAGACGAGCAGCTTGCAAATCAAGGTTTTTCTTTCATCGCGTCAAACGCAGGGAATAAAATTATATTCGATTTTCCGTAATGCCCGGGTAAACATTGTCGTCATTCGTTTAACGAATATATTATGGGGACCCGAAAGAAATCGCGCATTTTTTCATATTTCTTTTACATGTAATTATAAAACATCATTTAAAGAAACAGTTTCGATTTCAGTTATACTCAAAAAAGTGTGATCCATGAACCATGGATCATTCCTGCTTTATAAGGGCATCCATAATCGTTACAATTAACAAAATTAGAGGTTCTCCATTTTATCCGATCTGCCACCACGTCGCTCTATCTTCCGATAAGTTTCAATGATGCAGTGTCCCTCCGTACACAGTCCACCTCAGCCTAGGTCTTTCTTTCCTACGGGGACAGGAAGGCTTGTTAACCATAAGCTTCGGCGGCTGACTGTCCCGCATCCTTGATAAGTGACCGACCTGCCGAAGTCTGGCCACTCATAGTTTCAGATACTCCATTCCCCGTCGTCGAATACGGCTCCAAATATCCGTCTTAGAATTCTCCTCTACAGGATTTTCAGTTTTCGCTTATCTTGTTTTGTCAAAGCCCGACATTCTGATCCGTATGCTAGGACGGTCCTGATGTGCGCCATGTAGAGCTTTAGTCTTCCTTGAGAAGAATCTGAATCATAGATGCTGTTGAAGTCCAAAGTAGCACGGGTTTGCCAGCATGGTTCTTCTTTGTGCGTCCAAAGTGGTCATGTCTGAGGATCGTGACCATTCTTGTTCCGAATCTTCTTGATGTTGCCTCTCCAGAATCCTTTGCATTCCGCATCTCGCATCGCAGCTACTACGGTGGCGCCCTGCCCCTTCCTCTGTGTTATCGTACGTCTCCAAGCGTGACGAGCTTCTCCAGGCTATCGTTTCTTCTGGCAAGATACCCAAAGTATCAAAAAATCCTTTTGAGACATATGGTCAAAAGTCGGTCTTCTTTGTATTGCCCCGTTTCTTTTAGGACAGACACGTCTGTGCGTTTGGCGGTCCATGGTATTCTCAGCAGACGTCGCCAGCACCACATTTCAAATGCGTCAATTTTCTTTTTCATATTTTCCTTTATGGTCCAGATTTCCACGCCGTAAGTAAAAATTGAAAATACAAGATTTTGATATCCCCCTGTTTTTCCAAATTATCGATAGCTTTTATTTATTTCTGGTTAACAATTTCCGTTAAACATCGATTAAGATTCGTGATATATAAATTCTTCATCCCTCTCCATATACGGAAGACTTACGGATATGGATAGCTGATTACTTCTATCGACTATCATCAGCAACAAAATAACTTTTCGAGATGTTAACCCAGCAATTGCCTTTTCCGACTTATGTCATCGTAAACGATCCATTTCCATCTTCAGTTACAATTTAGTGCAAACAAGGACGAATTCTCTGTTTGGACAACAAAGAATTGCATCTTTTTTTAACTCTGGATAGTACGTTGGGTATCCAAATTCCCATTCTATTCGACTTGATCAGGGATCTCAATATATCATCAAATATAAAAGGTCGTTCAGATTCAGGTTGCATCTTTTAGATTTCTATTTCCCGAATTGAGTGCTTAAGTGCTTTCAGCACTTCACTATAAATTTATTGAATATATGTTATTTATCAATTTATGGTTTCTATATTTTATCCCTAACAATAATATGTATTTTATTACTCATAAATAATAGTTAGAAATAAAATTATATGCATACTTTCTTAAACGTGTCTGCACACAAACTGCACTCGAACATTATAAAATACGCGATTTCTTTCCGGTCATCCCAATATAATGCATGCAAATTTTCAGCGATACATAAATTATAAATCTCAGATTTATTCCAAAAATGGCATAATTATTTTAAAAATAATTAACTTAGTTTTAAAATCTAATTCATTATAAAATTATTTACGATTTTCTTTATTATACCCATAAGGTGACCATATTTGTGGAAGCTTGATCGGGAACAATTATACTCGTCAAACAACTAAGAGCTATCAATTTTATAGAATAAAATAATAATAAATTCTTCATCTGGCCATCTGGTAATTCTTAGCGAAGAATAATCCAACTTAAAATTTTAATTTATATAAAAGATGAATCTCATTCACTCAAATATAGTTATAGTTAGCATTTTTTTCTCGATTTTAAATGCGTTTAGTACTGAAGAGTCGATATATCGGCTTTATAAAATATCTTATTTATTATACCATCTATTTAAAAATAGATTCTAATATTATTTTTAATTAAATCATCTGTTCCGTCGAAAATCAGTAAAAAATGGACATTTTTTTTTAGATATTTTTAAGTATAAATATTCAGTTATAATAAGACATAATTTAAGTATAAGCAGAAATATTAAAAATTTAAATAATGTAAATAAAGTATATTAAACATTTTAATACTGATATATCGGCTTTTGTAGAATCGCCAAAAATACCCTAAGCCAATATTGGCTTTTTAAAATGTGTTATTAATTACACATCAATTTAAAAGTTAAAATATACAAATATAATATTCATAATTTTTTCAGATACAAGTTGAAATATTCAGTGCCTCAGTTAATTAAATTAAAAATGGAATGAAAATTAAAATTTATTTATTTTTTACAGTATATGAAAACTTTTTTTATCTAAGGCCGATATATCGGCTTTTGAAGAATCGCTAAAAAAAATCTATCTATGGTTTTATTTTATGGATGACAAAATCGTGAAAAATATATTTAAAATTTAGAGGTGGAATGGAAAATTATTATATTATTATTAATAGAATCAAGTGAATCATTTATATTATTGCCGAAAAGAAAAAAAACAGAACGTCGAATAATTAATAAAACTATTTACGGATTTTCGACTAGTTCAATCTCGCGTTCTTTCGATTTTTCCATCATAAAAAAATTATACGATAAATCATTCATTTTCATTTTCAGCACAAATAATTAATACTCGTGACTTGAATAAATAGCTTTTCATATTTTAATGCGCAAAATAATATTGATTAAATGTCATAAATATTTTTCCACGATCTTTCACGAGAAAAACTGATATATAATCAAAGCATACTCATCTGAAATTGTAAAGATTTGAATATTTTGAGAAGCACGGTTCGAATATTGCGAACTGTATCCTGTAATGGTGTTGGTGATGTTCGCTTTCCTCCATCAATTGGTTCTAATACAATTGTCAATGCGTCTCAATTGAGTCCCTTGTACTATTCCATTAGATTTTTTTTCTACGTCGTCATTCATAGATAATTACCAGTAATTGAACCGTTTTGATATTTTGAATTTAGTCTCGACAATTTATTTTTAGCTGTGCGAATTTTTCCACGCTGAAAAAAAAATATAATCAACAATTAAGCATGGACTAATTTTTCTACGTTGAATCAAGTGCATGGATACAATTTCGTTTTAATCTGCTAATTATTAAATGGCGCATAATTGCACGCCAAACACAATTTTCATTATGTTTTTCCGTTCGATCGAATGGGATGGGTTGTTGTTTGCGTCGGCATTTTCCGGGATGTAATTCTCTCAAGACTGAATCTGTTGACATTACCTTGGATTCGATCACGTGTCTCTACGAATGACCCATCTTAGAATCACAGACAGTCTTCAGTCTGAAGCTAAACTCCAGAGCGACATTGTCTGTCGTCCACCACAACGACCACCAGCAACCACATGGCAAAAGGCTGTGTCCCGATTCGATCTAAACATTTTCGCGATCGTCTGCCACATTTGCATTGTAAAATTCCACAGGTATGATCATAAATAAATAATAATACAGATTTTTCACTTCTTATTAAAACCTTTGCAAACCAAATTGAGTTAAAATTAAGTAAAACAATTAATTATCATGTCAGGATCAGTGTCTCTGCTAGTGTCACTTGGCACATCGTTATTAAGTGTTTCAAGATAGAAATATAGCAAACCACTTTCTAGATGTTCTCCATAAATGATTTTACACACCCTAGCAATAGATTTGCAACTATTTTTAAAAATAATATGCTAAATATGATTTGGTTCGTTTTCATTTCAGGGTCTTTTTCTCCTGAAACTAGTAAAATTTAAAGTTAGCATGACCCAAAAATACCATTTTTCAAATAGAGAGTGCCAAAAACGTTTGCACCAGTTTTAAACTGTAGTAAATAAGGTTTTAATTTGTCTTAGAACTTTTTTTCGTTTAACCTAGCCGTGCCGATGAAGTCTATTGGGAACCCCCGAGTGTTTGATTTTTCTCGAATAACTATTTTAATATAAAACCTGTCACAAACTTTTTGTATTTGTCTTAAAAAAAGTCTAAAGAATAAATACTATAAATAATCGTTGACCTTTATTAGAATATTCGTTGCTGTTGCCGTTTTTGCGCATGTATTTTCTCGCTCGCATTTGGTACGATGTCGCAGTTATTGTTTCATCCGGTTTAAGAAGTTTATAGTAATTAACTTTAATCATATTCCACCTAACAAATCCAAAAACATCTTGTGAAGTCTCAATCCTATGTTGGGAGATGAAAAGGGGGTTTGTTTATAAGAGAGACATTGTTTTTTTTTTCTTCAAATTGACGTATACGATCCATTATTCGACTCCAATTGGATTGTTCGTTGTCTTAATATCATTGATGCACAAAGTGCAGCATCCTAATAACCAAGGCCAAGGCGATTTAACTTAGCTGTTCCGATTGGGACCCCAAGTTTTTCTCGGATAACTCTTTTAATATGAAACCTACATATCACAAACTTTTTATATTTGTCTAAAAACGTCTAAAGAATAATTATCATAAATAATATTTGACCTTTATTGTCCGCAATTGCGAAAAAAACAGCAATATCCGCACGTGTCACTAGTACATGAAACGTACTAGTGACACGTGTCACGAAGGCTCAGTCTACGGCGGGACATCGCCAAGAGTGTTATCATTTACGGGTCATATTGATTAGTAGAAAAATCCATTCTTAGAATAATCCATTTAAAAAAAAATGACAAGAAATCGATGCTTGGGGTCTCCGATAGACCCCCTTCGGATGACTCAGTTGTTTTCAAGCCGCCGTGACAGATCGGTTAATTAAAAACATATGGATTTTTTATCGGTTTTCGCTTTACCTCCGCCTGATTTTTTAACCTTTCCACTCCGTGGACGAGACGTATTGGCCAAAAGATTTTTTAGCAAACAACTTGAACCAATTTTTTTTTTATTTAATTTAAACATAATAATGTCTTGTTTTTTAATCGGATATCAGATCAAACCCTATAGATGCTCCTTATTCATTTTCCCAATGAATATCTCCTTTAATAAAATTGTAAAAAAATATTATGAGATATATCATAGATTCTTCTAAGGCTGGACAGAGTCAAAAGCGTTAAAATGTTTTTATTTTTGTTAAACAATATAATTCCTACCACAATT
Source organism: Philopotamus ludificatus (assembly GCA_022495035.1). Taxonomy (NCBI): domain Eukaryota; kingdom Metazoa; phylum Arthropoda; class Insecta; order Trichoptera; family Philopotamidae; genus Philopotamus; species Philopotamus ludificatus. The sequence goes on from JAGXCT010036197.1 coordinate 9,494, forward strand.
TTGAACAAGATTTGTATTAAAATATTGTTAACGCTCATGTTTGAACATACACCGAGACGAAATAAACTGATTTTTTAGATTTTCCTTCCGAGTTTCGATTCAGTTTCTGGGGAAAAGTCTCTAAAATTAAAACAGATCATTGCTGGACAAACCAGGTCGTAGCAGGCTTAAACCACTAAATAACGATGCTCTATGAGATGAATCCTGGCCTCTATTAATGCATCAACAGAGACACTGATCATGACATGATTACGCACACGTCTGTGTATATTTAATGAAAGATATTTAATAGTTTAACTTGTGAAAAACGGTATCATAAATAAATAATAATAAAAATAAGCACTGGCCTCTACATAAAATCAATGTTTCAGCAATTACATCAGAGATATAATTCGATTTCAGCACAAGACCGGCGCCGAAAATTTGGCACAATATCTTATTCTAGACATTGATTTAATTAAATTATTACATTATTACACAGAAACTGCGTCAAAACAATCAACAAGAACAAGAATTATAATCAATTTTCAAATGAAAAACAATATTCATTTAAATCTCGTCGACGGTAACCATGGAAAAATGTTCATGTTATATAACGACACATAAAAATCAGTTAACTGCATATTTTTAACGGTATTCATATCTTTATATTGACGTTACCGTCTGCACGACGGACCGGCTCCGGCATATTTCAACATATGTTATATATTCATACCTTATTCTTAATTAAAATTATAATATCTAATTAGATGCGCTTGAAAAATTGATAAAATATGTATAACGTTATTCATTTACAGAAAAAATAAACATAAACTATCGTAATGGATTCGGAAAAGGAAGAAACGATAATACTCGACGAAATAGAAAAGTATGCATACGTATAATCGCACGATAATATCATTTATATTGAGTTTATAATTATATTATATCATTTATTTATATAGAAATGGAAAGAATGATACGGAAACGACGCCGATGAACGCGGACTACGACGACAATTACAATCCGCACGATCACCGAGAGGTCGCTCATCCGACGACGTAAGATATCATTTGCATCGACACAATTTACAGCGTTTAATCGTTCATTTTTATTCGACAGAAATGTACAAACGTTAGTGCATCTACTGAAGGGGAGCTTGGGCACCGGAATTCTGGCGATGCCGCAGGCGTTTCATTACGCCGGATTGATTTCAGGATTGGTCAACACCATCCTCATCGGTGTGCTGTGCACGTATTGTTTACACGTCTTGGTGAGCACGATCGATCGATTATATATAATCGTGATGCATATGATGTTACATCGTTTCTGTACGTCCAGGTTAGATCACAATACGAATTATGCAAACGCAGAAGAGTACCGGTGATGACGTATCCGGATTCGTTGAAAGCCGCCCTCGAAATCGGTCCGAAATGCCTACGATGGTTCGCACCGGCGGCTCCGCTCACCATCGACATCTTCATGATCGTCTACCAGCTCGGAATCTGCTGTGTCTATATCGTGTTTGTCGCTAAAAACATACAACAAGTCAGCCAACATGATTTTTATTTTATTATAAAATATTCATATACATATATATATACACACTCAACAATTTTTTACACGGTTTTGGTCCGTTAAAATTTATATATACTATATTTTTACACGGATTTATTCGAATACGACTGCCGGAAACAAATTATTTATATATTGAGTCTCAATTTCGCACGTTATGGGTAAAAAGTAAACGAAATGGTGGAATTTTTATCGACTTAATTAAGAGCAGATATCAGATTTTCTAATAATAACAAATTCAACGATAGAGGACAGTAATATCAAACCAAAAGCTTCGTTAGTTTCAAACACATATTAATTTAAATACCTATTTATTAATTTGTTTGACTACGATGGATGGACGACAGTCGCTCACACATTTAATATTATTTCAGTTAGATTTAAATTTATATTATTTGTTTTATAATTATTTATACAACGAAGGATATGTGGCATTAAATTAATTGACTCCAACTCGTTAAACTACCTACATAAATTTTTTTTATATGAAACTTGCAGAAGTAATGGGTTTCTTCTGTTTACATACCCCCTAGCCGGTGAACGAACGTGACTTATCAGAGGGGGAGGAGGTCAGGAGAGGCATCTGCCTCAGGCTTTTTAATATTAAGGGTCTTGGATTACTTGTCAAAATGTTGAACAAAAATATAGAGAAAGGCGAAGCGGAGCGAAATTTAAAAATAACCCAAAGACATTAATTAGAAGAAGTAGAAAAAATTATACTTCCTATGTTTAACTAGTAACATGCATATTATTTCAATAATACAAGTTAACTGCGACTGATCTAGGTTAGTAATCGGATAGGTGTTTGACGAAAATTATGAATTCAGGGAATTCTTTATGACACTGGCCATGAGGTATGGAAGAGGAAGAGACCCATTACCTCTACATGTTTTATAAATATGTTTATGTAAGTAGTTTGGGGCGTTGAAATTATCTATCCTGCGTTGAATAAATAATTATAAAACAAATAATAAAAATTTCAATCCAACTGAAATAATATTAAAAATTAACCAGTGTCGTGGTTTGACACTGGGGTAATATGTGAGAGACTCATTCCTTTTGCATCTTTAGAATATTTATATGGGTGAATGGCGCTTTGAAAACGTTCTGTTATGCCATCCATCCATCGTAGTCAAATATATAAATATATAAATAAATTAGTTATCAGTGTATGAATAATTATTATTTTTTTTACTGAATTGACTAAATCGTTATTTTTTAAAATAACCCGCTTTTTTTAATTTATCGAACCAATCTTCAATGTTACTATGAATTCCATTATTTTTTTACACGGTTTTTGCTGGAATATATCTATATATACATATGTATTAATATAACAATATAGTATAGAATGAGTTGATTTACATGTATTTAATTATATATATTCATTTCAGATATGCTCTGCATACTTTCCGGAGATCGATATCAAAATACACATGTGCATTCTGCTGCTGCCGCTCTTCAGTCTGAACCTCATACGGAATCTCAAAGTGTTGGCGCCGTTCTCCGTCTTTGCAAATATTATCACGTTCATCGGCTTCGGTCTGATGCTCGTATACATCCTCGACGATATACCGCCAATATCCGAACGGGAGATGGTCGGATACGCCAAGAACTTTCCGCTCTTCTTCGGTACGACGCTATTCGCTCTCGAAGCCGTCGGAGTCGTACGTATAAAAAACATATATTCGTATCATTCATATTAATATACATATTTTTTATGATTAGATCATAGCGTTAGAAAACAATATGAAGACTCCGGCGTCGTTCGGCGGATATTTCGGTGTGCTCAACATCGGCATGGCGGTCATCATCGTCTTATACGTCATGATGGGCGCCCTCGGGTACATGAAGTACGGCGCCAAAGCCGAATCAACCGTCACCGTCAATTTACCGCAGAGCGACATGTACGTCTTATCGCATTCATATATTACTTAGCGTTATTAACGTTGCAATGTATTGCAGAATGGCGCAAGTGGTTAATCTGATTTTCGCCATCGCCATCTTCATATCGTACGGTCTTCAATGCTTCGTACCCGTCGACATCATCTGGAACACGTACATATTGAAACGCGTCAAAGATAGCAATCATAAGCTGGCGTACGAATATCTTCTGCGGGCAGTCATCGTCCTCATCACATGTAAGTTCAATCGACGCTCATTCATTACGCAGCCTGCGTTTATATCCACCGCAGCGTTATATTAATGTATGTGCAGTATCGTTGTATTGAATATATCTGGCGAGATGTTCTGCGCTCGTATCGATTATGCTATTATGCTATATATATTCTGCTTCAATTGTTAACGTTGAATGTTTCAGTTATATTGGCTATTGCCGTGCCCAGATTGGGATTGTTCATCTCTCTGTTCGGAGCCTTGTGCTTGTCGGCTATGGGGATAGCGTTTCCGGCCATAATTGAATTGTGCGTGGCGTGGCCGGACAAGCTCGGCGCTTACAAGTGGCTGTTGATCAAAGACTTGCTGCTGATCATATTCGGAGTCCTCGGCCTCGTCACGGGAACGTATACGAGTCTCGTTGAAATCGTCAAGTCGTTCATGTGAACACGTAGTTACCGTTTTCATCGAGTAGTACATGCCTGCTGAAAAAAAATAAACATAAATAGGTGATTAGTTATAAAATTTCGATGTTATTTGCAAAAATTGGAATCGTTTACACGCGCAAAAGTGCTTTGCGGTTAGATCGCTGCGATAAATTCATCAGCGTTTATTATAGAAATTCTCGGTATTTGCAAGTAACTTGATCACGGATGCAAATTTGTGACGTCGGCAATGTTTATATAATTGTTCGATATTTTTGTTACGTATTCTTTTCGTACGTAGACGTATTTATATGAACATTCCTACGATATTATAAATTCAATGCATTTTCTAATTATGTAGATTTATGCATAAACGTAGACAAAGTATATACATATGTTATAGTTAATAAAAAATCAACACGACAATTTTACCTGCGAACGGACATATTAAATAGTTTTAGATATATATTTAAGTGATATTCACTGAGATCATAATATAAATATATCCGCCGCTGATTCTAACAATTTCTATATAACAAAAAAAAAACAATTTTAGCGAATTCTAAATAAATCATTGATACGGTATTCTAATATGAACAAGGGAAAATGCATCTCGTCGACGATACGTTAAGCTATTTTCAGAGCTCATCGATAAGACATTTGTTACTATTAATTTTGGATGGTTATCTAAATAATGTTATTTATTAATAATAATGTTGTACAAATTGTTGAACATGCAATAAAATATTTTTAAATATATACGTATTTATATATATTTTTGTTCGATTGAATTAAAAATTTTATATTTTATATTGAGATATTATCGTTCAACGTGTTATATATTTTTCTGGGATGTATACATATGTCACACCAACTAATGTTTCATTAAATACGAGCTTTTTTATTCAAATACTATAAGAAACGTTATAAACTATTTAGGTAGGCGTAACCGAGATGCCGTTCTAATTCCGCCGGTTAATAATTGGAAGATTGCTCGCGTTAAGCGTCTGGCCTACTAAGTGATATTATTTGTGTTCAAGAATTATTCTGTTCATCGTCTGTCGTATTAATAACTCTATGTCATAACGAATCAATATCGTCGCTAATTTTTAATGACATATTAATTCAACAACGAGTTAATTTCCATTCGTTTGATTAGAAAATATCAATCGGAGGAGCGATGATCAGTAATAATTATTTACTTTTAATGTAACGTCCCAGAAATCGTTCGTATTGAAAAGCTGCTCTAATTATTTAATTTTAATATATTATTCAAATATCCGATGTTACAATATTATATATTTATATTTTCAATCAGCTTAAATTATATTAATTAATTTGTAATATTATTTTTATTAAATGTTATTAAAATCTTAGCTAATTTTTAAATTATATGATTTTGAAATTCTTGCTACTATTTATTTTATTTAGTTGAATAATGTTGAAATATTGATTAATTGTTAGACTTGGTTAATTGAGGGTCCTTTTAGGATTAAAATATATTTATAAGACGTAATTTGTGGCTACGAAAGTAATTTATATTATTAATTACGTTAACATTTCGGTTAATGGCCATATTTTACTCTATCCTAAAAAAAAAAAAATTACACAGCTGTGCCTACTAAGTAGTTGAAAATTTTAAATCTAGCTTTCTTACCCCGAATAGAAAATAGCTGGTAAATGCGCTCACATTAAAAACTAGAATTTTTCAGCCGAATTAGATTCAGCCGACTCGATGTAAAATTTCACGCTTCATACTCAATATTAATATGTACTTCAGACCGAATATTGCTCATTCTCGTAGGCACACACGTATGAATCTACTTGATTTTATTAATATTTTATAATATGTTTTCAACATTATGTAAATTTCCTGAAATTATAATTGATTATTAAATAGATTTTCTAATATTTTTGTATTGTAATATTTGAAAATTTTGTGAAATACCTGATATATAGTAATATATTTTTTGTATAATTTTCATTGTTGAATAAATTTCATAAAATTGTATTTCTTTTTATCGTCTTTATTTCGTTATGTATGAATAATAAATAAAATTGCTGAAATTATGACGATTTTTTTATTTTATTTACCGCAAACGAATCGTTTAAATACTGAAAAATAATAAATATGTACGATTAATACTGAAAATTAATAATATACTAATTGTAAACCTCGTCGAGAACGCGACGAGTCGCTAAAATCTATCCCTGATTTAATCTAATCGAAACAAAGTATCATTACACTTTTCTTATTGCTATTCATAACGAATGTGATAATTATTTTTCTGTTCCTCGGCAGATCACTAGATAGGATTCGGGCTATTCTAATGACATCCTCGGATGCAGCTTATCTTTATAGAAAATTAATAATAAAGTGTGATAAACTAATTCTAAATCTCTTCGAGAAGATTTAACTTCATCGATGCCATGAAGAGTCACTCGACGATCCTGTTAAGCATTTATTATTTATTATTTAAGTGGCCTATTATAGGCGGGTCTTTGCCACCTGGGGGACACCTCCGTCTCAACCATGATATCATGACTGTGAGGGATGTTCTCCAGGTTATCTTGGCTCTTCGAATACGGGTCAGGTCGCCAGCCAGAGGCCCGGGAGCCGAGCTGTCACGAGTGGATTGTAACAATAATAATCAGACGAGGTTAGGGCCAATTTGTATTTCATTTACGGTCTAATCCTGTGTTATGGGCACCTTCGGTGGCACACACGTTGCTGCATTGGCCTGGATAGCGGGCTGGCTCCTCATATCCCCGTAGAATCTAAGAAACCACCTCTATCATCGCACGCGACAATCCTCGATTTAATCTAATCGGAACAATGTATATATTTCTCTTCCTCGGGACATACATGTTAGGATTTGGGCTTCAGGATTCTAACAACATCCACAGACGTAGCCTGTCTTTATATAAATAAAATAGTTATTGCTAGTCTTCACCTCATCTGATCCAGGACCAGTCTTCTTCAAAAAGATCTTGTTACGATTCTGTGACATTAATACATAATCACACTGTATCTAGTTTCATGATAAGGATCTGTCATACCTCTGTTTTATATCTTGTTTTATTATATCTATACTCTTTTAAATTCACATGGATCCTTGCTGAATGGAAGACACTCAACTGATACCGAACTGGCATCACAGAGACAACGGAAACGTTGATGAGGAATCTACGACTTGCGATTGCAGAGTCCATCGTATCGGTTAACACTTCTTCATATGTTTGTTAAGCCATATAACAAAAATTGAATCCAAAAATATATTTTAAATGGTTTTTTGGTATTCGATTGAAATTCATATTATTTATTTAACGAAGGATAGATGGCATTAAATCAATTAATTCCAACGCGGAGGTGATAGGTCTCCTCCTCTTACAAACCTCCTAGCCAGTGTTATAAAGAATTTACTAAATTCATAGTTTTTGCCGGACACTTATCCGATTACTAACTTAGCTCAGTCGCGGTGAACTTACATTATCGAAATAATATGCATGTTACAAACCATAAGATAAATAAAAAGAACATATTATATAAACAAAAAGTGAATCGGTGCTATTATGCCCTATCTAAATTACTAGAGAATAGGTTGCTCTCGAGGCGGAATAAACTGAGAATTTATAAAACTATCATTTGCCCGGTGGTAACCTATTCATGGTCTCTAGCTAGCCGGGACATGCATCATCTTGATTGGCTCAAGAGAATAATCTTAAAACGGATCGTCGGACTGCGTCCGGACCAGGCTAGTCCTGGATATAGAAACATGCGATCTAATAATGAGGACATGGCCACGTATATATCACTGTCATTGTCGTTGAGTAGAGCATGTGGCCCGAATAGGCAGCGATAGGCTAGTCCATACTGTTACGTACTCTAGATCTGTGAGAACCCGCCCCGTTAGGACTATGAGACTACGTTGGAAAGACAGGGTTGAGACAGTCGTGTCTCGTTTGGTGCTTTGGAGATGGATGGAGGAGGCCCGGAACCATTTAAATATTAATAATGGCATTATGTAAATTTCCTGAAATTATAATTGTAACTTGGATTATTAAATAAGTTTATTAATATTTTAAAATTATGTAAAATACCTGATGTAGTAATATATTTTATGTATAATTTCTCTTTATCGTCATATTTCGTTATGTATGAATATTATATATTAAATTTATGGTAATGTGATGATTTTATTTGGCTTTCCATTATTTTTTTCATCATTTTAATACTGAAATATAATAATTATGCACGATTAATACTGAAAATTAATAACAAAGTGTGATAAACTAATTATAAACCTCTTCGAGAATCAGTTCCTCGACGTTATATATCCCAAAATATGATTTGTTACAACGCGTACTCCATTAGTGTCCACTTTGATTGAGATTCACCATAATATCCTCGATTTAATCTAATCAGATCGCTAGATATATTTCACTTCCTCGGTACATATAGGTTAGGATACAGGCTACTCTAACAATATCCTCAGACGTACATATATACATAAATAAGTGGTCTTCTAACCCTGAGGCAGGTCTTTGCCAACTGGAGGACACTACGTAATCTCCAGCAGAGACACATTCGCCCGATTCCTGATGCCAGGACTGTGACGATCGTCCAGGTTATCTGGGCTCTTCAAATACGGGTCATGAGCCAGAGAGCCGAGCTGTCAACGCGCGGATTGTAACAACAATAATCAGAAGAATAATTTACGGTTAGATTGTGTGCTCCGGGCACCTCCTGGAGCACACACGTCATTGAATTGGATAACGGCCTGGGTCCTCATAGCTCCGTAGAATCTACGAAACCATGATTGTGCCAACCGCCATCGCCGCCACGTCATAACGTTATATAAAGACGTAGCCTATCTTTATGTATATACAATAGATGTCGCTAGTCTTCACCTCATCTCATTACTATACCTAATTTTATAATAAAAATCTGACGACTCGATGCTTTATATCTTCTTTTTTATATTCATACTGCTTTAAATTCGTTGAAACGTTCTTAGAAACGTTCGTTCGTCTGCACTGAGGACGATCTGCTCAACGCTAATGGTGAGAAAATAAAGCTGACCAAGTCTTTTCCGACACTATCAAGCAGCAACGCCTAAAACTGCAAGATTAAGACTCCTAAACCATTTTTGATCCGTAGAATCTTTATGATTTCTCTAGGCTTTTCTGAATCTCCGCTTTAGGCAATGACATATTCTGTCAATTAATAAATTTTGTTCAGCATGGAATCATTTTTTTCTATGTAACGATGATTAATATTAAATAAATTATCACTGCGACCTAAAAATAAATTTTAATATTAATAATTATGGAATTATGACAAATAAATAGTCATATTATTGACGTAAGTAAGCAATTTTACTGACACATAAAAATACTATACCATAATAAAATTAAACATGGTTAAATTATTAACATTTTAAATATCTTCTCTCGTATGATTCTTCCACGCAACGAGCGTTGAAAATATATTTTAATTTTTCTGCCATGTCGTCTGTTATCACGAGAGTCGTTCGGGGATTTTTATTGTTTATCTTGAATCGCTTTATTAAATATTAATTATATAACACGGATGTTTTCGATTGATTTACGACAATTCCATCAGCTTTTTATTTGCATTACGATTAATAATAATATAATTAACGGAGTCGGAATAAAATACAATTGATTTTTATGAAACTTTATTATCACATAACGTGAAAAGGTAAAGGAAATGAAATTGTCATGATCACAGTTACATTCATTTAATATCTATTTAAAAGGATAAAGTGTTCAACAAACAAAAAAAATCACATATCATTTCTACAGAGGCAAGCGTTTGACATATTATGCGAAAATAAAATACATTTCTGATCAAAAAATACAATACAAATGCAAATTAATACGATAACCTAAACACACTAAATATTAAACATTAATTAATATTTTTTGGTAATTTTTTATTTAATTATGACTATAATAAACATTTCTTCAATGGCAAGAAAAGCAAATTTTAAAATGAAACCCGGCGTCGTTAATTATCAAATGCCAATTCAAAAATTAAACTCGGTAAATTAATTATCTACACAATTATTCATTTAATTAAGTACACAACATTTATATTATTAACCCTACGGTTATTCAACAATTGGGGATAATGTGTTATCTACGACTAGTTTTAATATTGTAATCGTAATTAACTTAAACAATAATAATATATATATATATTTATGAGTGGACTATAATCACAAAAAGCAATAATTATAATTTAAATTAGAGTAGAAATTAATTTATTGTGCAAACGCTTTTGCACACTCCTCACTCATATCACAAAATTAATCATTCGAGAAAATAAATACATAGCCGACTATGTACAATTACATTTTTGACGTATCAATCGTCGGATTATGGAAAAAATATTTTTACTAATGCTTTTTTTTTAATTGAAATGAAGATAAAACGTCCTTTATAATTGACAGTACATCCGCACACAATTCATCCCTAAAAATATCCATTTTTTATCCCTATATCCCTAAAAAAAATATATATATATAATGATGAGATGAATATACAATCATAATTAGAATGTACTGACAATATTTTCTATATTATTTATTAGCATACGCTTAGAAAATATATTTTTCATCATTATCTCTAAAAATAATCTCCGTCGATTCTCACGACATCTCAGATTCATTAACATTTATTCTAAAGAAGATTATGATTTATTTTAATATATATATATATATATTAACAACTATTTTTATTAATACATTTTTAGGAATCTAGGTGCTAAATCTCTCGAATGTTTTTATGAGATCATTTACAAATTTATTATACATTGTTGAGAAATTAAATACAATATTAAATTGAATATATACGTCAATGTAAGTGCAGAATTTCTATTTCAGATAATGTTTATAATATTTACTTAAATAATACTTATACAAAGTGTGATTAATAATATATTTTAAAGACGTTCAACTACGAAAAAAGCGTTACGTCTGCGTAATATTCACGAAAAGCTATTTAATCATAGTCGCTAAATATCGACAACACTGAAAATTTATATCGTAAAATGATTAATCTGTAATTTCAGATGATTACACGTATTAGACTAGACGGAAAGAATTGAGAAACATTATCTTAAATTATGAAAAGCCGTTATGTAATACGACATGCACAAACATCGCATATATATTATATCATATTTTACATAATTCAGCGTGGAATACACTCGGAAAGCTATTAATCTTATTATATTGAATAAAAACAACGGTGCAATATTATATAGATATATATATATATGAAATATCAAAAATTTTCAGCCGTTTCAATTGTGAAACGTCGATTATTTTATTTACAAAATGTTACATAAGAGAAAATAATCGTCCGTTCAATATCCAGTCTTATATACTTCGGCACACTGTATTAATTTTGCCACAATATTTATCACACTCTCGGGGGAAAATAATTATAAAAAATTAAACCTTACGAGATATTATTCAAATTTTCGCATCCGTATAATATGCAAGCTCAAAAATTTCAGTTACATGTTTTTTTTGTGTAAATATCATCAAAATATTTGGTCAGCACGTTGAATGATAAATCAAATATATACCTCGTTTAATAATATAAATGGATTGAAATATATTTTTCGAAAATTTTTGAAACATTGTGGGATTACAATTTTTATAAAGCCTTAACGATTAATTATCTAACATAATAATATTTTTTTAATTATATGAGAATAATTTTTAGGAATATGTTAAAATATTTTCATTTCTAAATGGATTATTTATTCAATGATCAATATATTTATGCTTATATTAAACGCCTTCCGATTACTTCGTAAAATAATATCATAAAACCATCCCTCGATTTTCACGATTTTACAAAAAACATGATTCAAAAATTTAATATTGAATAACGCATACTTAAAATGATCGTTTTTCATCAAAAAAATAAAATCATCGAGTAAATCCAGGGATTGCTGTACATACAAAAAATTATAGACAGACTTTAACGTCAAATAAAAAAATAATATCAAACATTAATAATTTAAAAAAAAACATAGGAATCAAATGTTTTTTATTAATAAATCATAATTTTGGATATAATCAAAAATATTTATAAAAAAAATATATATGACTACATAACCGCCGTAAATAAATTAAACATGAAATTAAATTATTAAATAAATTTCAATAAAATGCGGCAGTTATGTAGTCGTTCACACAAAAAAGTATTTAAAATTAATACATGTAATAGAAATCAAATGAGGAATTAACGATGGTGACGGATCGCCTTGTAGCGATCCTTTTCGGAATGATCATTGGGAGGTTCACGTTCGAAGGATGCCTTTTCCATTGCTGCAATATAAAAACACGCTTAATATATGAAAAAATGTATAAGAAAATATTAGGAAAACATTTTTTATAAGAGTATACTATTCGAATATTGTTTTGAGACAAAAACATCCCTTTTCCTTAGTTTAGCGATAATGTGAGAAGCGTGTCCATCAGAACATTTGCAAAGTTGCATCCTGATGCAGTTTCACATGAAAAAAATTACAGTGATTCCACAAGAAATATTTGTGCTATCTTTGGTGATATTAAATTTCAGGAAATGCCGACATTGATTTAAAAAAATAATTCTGGAAACATTGATTTGGAATTTCATATTCCAAGGCTTAGAAGAGGACGGCGTAGTCTAGAGCAGTGGTTCTCAAGTGCGGCCACGGTGGCCGCATGCGGCCACCAGAGGATTT
>JAGXCT010036197.1:23319-39486 GCA_022495035.1 Philopotamus ludificatus
AGGACCGGTAATCTTTATAATGCGGCCACAGTGAAATTTCACTTGAGAACCGCTGGTCTAGAGAATGATGTGGCTTTTAAAACTAAAATCAAATCAAAGCCAAAGACGACTATCCACGAATTATCTAATAAGATTGGCGTAACCTGGTTTAAGAGATGTCTAAAAAATATATGAAAAAATCACAAAGAAGTTGTTTCGGTCGCGCACGATTTGTCTGACTACATCAAGACGGAACGTCTCAATTTATGGAGATTATTGCAACAATAATAGCAATACCGATCGTTACTTCCAGATTTAATTACTGGAGATGAGTAATGGATTATCTGCCCAAACGTTTCAAAAAAATAACGGTAGTAGCCCCTTGATAAAAAAGTATTCCAACGGCGAAAGCCGAACTACATCAAAAAATATTTTTATCCGTGCGATGAGTTTCAAAAGGATATAAACAATAAAATAATTTATTTTTAATTATTCAAACATGACCAAACGTACACGGCAGAGTTGTATTGTGATCGTTCGAGTGCGGAATTATGTCAAAAGAGATCAAATCCAGTGAAAAACTGTAAAATAATCCTGCAAAACCACGCAAATTGTATAAATCAATAAATAGATGGCAAAAAGTCAAAAATAAAATTTGGGAATTATTTTGCATGAATATATTTTAAGAAATGAAATAAAAAGGCGAATATGGATGGCTAAAAATGCGATGTCAAAGCTATCGCCTTTTCGGAAAAACGGGGCGATATCCAAAAAGACAAAAAACGTTTAGTGCCTCTCAATTTTTATTTTCAGCCTGGAAACCTGGATCATAAAGGAGAACATGAAAAATAAAATTGACGCCTTTGAAATGCAGTGCTGGCGAAGGCTGCTGAGTATATCACGGATTGCCAATGTACAAATGTGTCTGTCCTGAAAGAAATGGGGAACGACAAAGATGATTGAATTTCAACTACATGTCTCAAAAGGATTTTGCAACACTTTGAACATCTCTCTCGAAGAAACGATAGCCTGGAGAAGCTCGACACGCTTGGAAATGTACAAGGACGCAGTGGAAGAATCGGAACAAAAATAGTCATGATCCACAGATGAACATATTTTAATAAAGAGTTGAATCCGACGTAAATTCTGGGTACCTATAATATATCTGTGCAATAATTACCGTTTTCAGAGAGCACAGGTGTTTTAAGCAGATATTCCCAGGTGACATCATCACGAGCTATTCCAGTATCGACGAGGGCGCGGGCCAGATGTTCGCTGATTTGACGAGCCAAAGCCCGACACTTGTCCATGTTCAAATGATTGCCGTTGATACTTCAAACAATAAATACATATTAATAAATAAATATAAATAATAATTTTGTGTTGTTATATACATGTATACATACCGGCAGGGAGCAGTTTGGTTGATGAAATGCAGATCGCGGCATGTGATGCTGAAGCACGGAACGGCCGGAGAACGAGAGTAGTTGGCTGCCGATAGGGCGGAACGGTAACGAGCATGGTTGGAAGATGGCTCCATGCAGCGTTCCAGCGGCGGCAATTGTTCAACGACGTTGGTGCAACGTGCCCACTGTGCATACGAACATTCGTCAAAATTCGTCAAACGTTTGTAAATAATATTATTTTAAACCCTTACTGTTTTCTTCAGGCGTGCAATGCAGACCATGTTCAGAGCACCTACGATGGCCATCAGCGAGTTGAAGTTGCCGAGGTTGAAGCATTCGCGGGCGCACATCACCCAATGTTCCAGGATGCGAGCTCGTCCTTTAGTTTTAGGACACTAAATCGACAATAAAATTAAATTAGTACTCAAATGTATACCAAAACGCATCATTATGATCACAAATTTACCTTCAATATGTCAGTAGCGACCAAATAATTCAAACGGTTGAACCACTTTCCGTACACTTCGAGATTCTTTGTCTTCTTGGACTCATGTTGACGCACGTCTTTGTTGGATGAGCTGTGTATGAAAGCTTGGATGAATTCCTCGGGTCCGATAAACGACAGTTGATGCAACTCGATGAGAGTCAGTTGCTTGGCAAGCTCGCCCGGTGTCAATCCAGTTCCAGTAATATCATTCTACAAATAATTAAATATTAATATACATTCATTCGATTAATAATTTATTTGATTGCATAATCCTTACCGGTGCTACTTTATCGATCGTAAACACAAACGGTATCTCGATGAGAGTGTCTTCATAATTTTCGAGAGCGGTCAATCGATCCAACAGCTTTTGCAAAATCAACGACATTTCATCTCGCAGCGATAGCATCTCGTCTTGGGCACATCTGCAACAATTTACCAAACTATATTTCAGAATGTAATGATATTATTATTCTTATATAACCTGCATTTATACCTCTGCGTTATATTCCTCACTAGAGCCATAACGCGATCGTCGCGAAAGTCATACGGGAAGTTCTCCGTCCACTCTCCTAAGATGCGGACGAGGATCGTCATCTCGGCAAGAATATACTCCTCAGTGACATTGTCCTGTTCGACCTATGGAATCACTCGGTAAATCATGTGATCATTTGCAACGCATTTTGCATACGATTTCAAATTAAAAACAGCACAAAAATAAAATATACGCACACATCGCATCAAATGCAATAATTCACTGCGTAACATTTGGATTATGGATGATATTCTAACAGCTGCGCAGTTGATGTCGTAGCTTACCTGGAGGAAGAGAGCGTGTCTGCGACACAGATTTAATAGTAGCTCATGCGGACGGATGTATATCCTGGAGCATAGTATGAATGCGTAGACGTAGGGGCGGTCCTCTCCCGGTTTCACCAGATCTATGAGGGCATCAATTGTGCCGCTGCTAACTAGACCGTCTCGATAGTCTAACTGAGGAACGAAAACGGCAGGACCTCCGCCTGCTCCCGGAGCTACCATCCCGGCTACCATCCCGCCTCCGGCTACCGCACCAGCATTCAGGAGTCCTAACGCAGCTGCTGCTGCACCCACGGTGACGTTAGCTCCACTCGGACCTGGCCTCTAAAAAAATCGAAGAAAGTTTTGTGTTTTATTTATAAATACAAGGGATAGTTCCATGCAACAAATTCTCCCCGAGCTTGATCAGCCCGATGGTGTAAGAAATCTGTTTTTAAAAAAAGGCCTGTTTTATAGCATTGTCGAAATTTATTTGAGTACGATGAATGTATGGCATGACATAAATATTCTGAAGATGCAAGGGGAAGGAGTTTACCAATCTAAGGTGTCAAAGCATGCTGCTTTTATTAATATTTATTCAACGAAAGATATATATAACATTAAATTAATTAATTCCAACGCGCCATTTTCTGAATTTATAGTTTTCGTCGGACATCTATCCGACTACTAACTCAGCTCAGTCGCGGTTAACTTGCATTATCGAAATAATATGCATGTAACCTACAAGCCATAGCAAATTCGGGAAGACGTGGTATTCAAAAAGTTGTAAGTAAGTAGTAAGTGTAGTGGGTGATGAAGAACTTCCAACTTCAACTACAGTAGTTTTGCCTATGCGTTCTAGCGTTGACATGTAAGAGTTGATCAGTTGACCAATCTATGGTGTTTTCTGCCAGTTGCAATATTAACTGATTCTTAGGGGTTATATCTAAGGGAGACGAGGACCCAAGAGGCCAAGGACGTCTTGGATGAAGAATCTATGATAATGGTTTGGGGGAGATGGCACCTCATTGTTCAGGGCAGTAATGGGTAAGACAAAGGTGACCTCCATGACACACCACGAATAAAGAAGAAGATTGTAGATCAACGACTGATCAAATTTTCATTCAGAATTGATACGCATCCCCTATTTGTCGTTCGTTTTCGATTGATTTCAACTCCGCATTAACACAGTTCGCAGGGCAAAACTATAGGAGGCGACGAGGAATCTAAATATCCCACAAAAATTAGGTTTGTAATGTCGAAGGTCAGACACAACGCAGTTTAAGAGAGGGTTATTCAACATCGTACCAAAAGAGGTAATAAAAGACTCCGGAGTGAAACATTTTTAACAAAACTCTGAAACTTCTGGCCTATGCGGATGATATGGCATTGCGGGCAAATCTCGGGTGACTCTCAAGGATGTATGTCGGCGAATAACGAGAACGGTAATGGGCATAAGACTGAGGATAAATGATATCAATACAAAATACATGACCGTATGCCAAGGACGAATCATTGAACCACTGAGAGTTGACGAGTACAGCTTCGAAGCTGTCCAAGAATTCACTCAAACTCGGATGAGGAAGGAAGACCAAAACTGTACAGAACCATAATCAGGCCCGTCTTGACATACGCATCTGAATGTTGATGAGTGACAATTGGATATCCTGAAGGAGGATTCCGAGGCGAATATTTGGAGCTGTATACTCGAGGATATACCGGTCACAGCTGTCGTCAAAGTGGCCGATTACCTGTCAAGGATGCAAAACTTATGAGCTTATGTTTAACAAGCCTTCCTGACCCCGGAGAAAAGGAACACCAAGACTGAGGTGGTTAAACTGTGTGCAGATGGACACTGCATCATTGAAACTTACCGGATGATGGAGCGACGTGGTGGCAGATCAAATAAAATGGAGAAGAGTGTTGGATGAGGCCAGAGCTCTACAATAAGTTGCTGATGATACTATTCGAATATTGTTCTAGCAATAAGTGAGTTGATCAGAACATCGAGAATGCATGATGTCACTTTTTCGTCACATATCCAACATTTTTACTTCATCGATTTCAGCTAGGTGAGTTAATATTGTTTCCTTGCTAATACCAAACACTTCGACGATAATTCATATGCATTTTGAGATGGATCTGACTCGACGATGACTTTCAGTTCGACATTATTCACCTTTGATTCTGAGCGACCGTGTGGTTAATTTGTGACGTCATAGTTATCAAAACGAAATTTCGCAAACTATTTTGAACTTTGCGTAGAGCAAAATACACCATTTCAAAGCGCAATATAATTTAACACGAGGAAATACGTGTGGAAAATGGCTCTTTAACAAAATAATGTCAAAATTGATTATCAAAGTGATGTAGAAAACTGACAGAGTTGACCGTATGCCTCACTACATATTATATATAAATTAATTGGATTATTAGTGGGCTTTGACTGATGTTGCGGTGCTCTCATAATATGTGTTAATAAAGAGTGTTTGCATGTACAAAGGGTGCTAAACTACGCTTTAACAGCATCACACGCATACATATGTACGTACATCACTTCAAAGCCAATTGCCAACGTTCAGTAATGCAGGTAACCACGTTTGTAACAATGTGCTAAAAGCATTACAGCAGTAGTTTGTTCATTATCGAATGGAATTTGTGTTTCACAGGTAATCCTAATAATGCAACAGTGAATTAATTCGATGCATACAATTGATGTAATGCCCTAATCCGTTGAGTAGTTAAATACTAATTAGTAACAATGGATTTTATTTGATTCGAATCCTGAATATTTGTAGAGATGATTTAATTTTTGAATGTTATTATGATGAAGACTCGATACTAAGCACGACGAGTTTTTCAACAATTATTCTTATAAACTAATTTATTTATGACGTTCCTCAACATTCGAAGCTCTTAAAACAGCTGTTGTGGATAATAAAAATGATGGCCTATCATATTGATCCAACGGTAACTCAAACCATGTTTAATACATATTTTAATTCGGTCCGTTTCCGAAAAGTGTGATCATGCTTTAAGATATATTTTTTTTGCATTAGCTAATCAGTAAATGTTGAAGTTCAAGTAATTTAATTTTTGGAGTTTTTTGTAAAAAATACGTTTCACAAAATTTCAGTAAGATTTCAGCAATGTGTTGATATTATCCTAAAATGGAATTTAGCCCCCTCTAACTATTTACCCCGTTCAACGCAGTATTCTCTAGTGTGATCCGTCTTAGCTAGATCGCTGAGATCAGCAATTGTATTTATATTTGATTTTGATTCGGTTTGAGTCGGAAAATTTTTCAGAACATTTTCCTTTCGAATTCGAGCAAAGCTTACGTTTTTCGCTCTAAATCAGACACCAACCTCAGAATTAGGATTGATTTATTTGTTTATATATTTTATAATTAGAAGACTATTGGTTTAATCAGCCTCATTTTTATATTATCTGCTATTCCATTTTCAGTAAGTAAAAAGAATATAAAAATCCGTTGACACTAGTATTAACCAGCATACTTCTTCACCACAGAAATATAACCAATCGCAGATATATGCAATAATATATAAGCGCGAATTCCTGACTCGATTCGAAATGCGTCTGCGAGATTCAGTGCAATACCATCGGGCGGAAATTGCATTTTCTTCAATTTGAATACACAAGAATGCGAAAAATCACATAGAATCGCATAAAACGTATGTAATAAAAATTTCATTCGAATTATTTACGTCGACAGATTGTCGCTCGCGTCCGCTGATCGATCGGGAGTATGTTAAATATTTGGAGAAAAATGTTTCATAAATAAAATAAGAGTCGGGGTGGTGGTACTCACGGCGTTGTCGGGTGAGGGTGGAGGCGGTGGTGGCCGCGCGGCCTCCGGTAGACCTCCGCCCCCATTCATCAGCGAACCGCGGGCCCCCAAGTTGCCTACGGGTTGTTGAGAACCAGCTCCCTAAAAAAACGACAAGCATTAATAATTTGCACGAGTAACGCGTTCAATGAAAAGCGTACAATACATAGAGATGGGGAGATATGAATAGAATTCCGAAACTCAAATGCACTTCCTGAAGAAATAATATAAAACGACGAGCTAAAGTTTGCTTCCGCCACGCGATCAACACGGTGGAATGAATATCGTGTAAATTGGGATCAAAGGATTGGTTCTAAAAGAAAATACAGTTTTTTTAATATATTTATTGTGTATAGAAAAATATTGCATTGATGCATCCATCTTGGTTGTCGTACTTTTCCAAGCTTTGAAAATGTTTCAGCTGTATATTTCAATATTTTTCACTGAATAAAGAGAGTAGAAAAACGAAAATATAATAAATATAATTATTATCGGAACACGTAAAACTGCAACCGTGAAAATCGAGAGGTGACCGCGGTTTCAGCGCGTGCTGAAACATTATCCCGCGCTGAATACGTTCAGCATATAGCGCATTGAATATGTTTCATATAAAATCGTATAATATAATGGCTGAATAATTTTTATATTATGATAATAATAGAAAAAAAATCGTAACCTTTTCGTCTTCACTCCGGGCGATGCTCAGGACATGTCCGATCCGATGAAAATATATAAGTAATCTTCAAATATGCTGTGGTCCTTTCGTTTTAATGAGGACCTGGACGTCGTTAGAATACTAACCGTATTTACCAGAATTATGTGACATTTACTTCAGCGGCGACGACAACGACTGCAATACCCCGAATATGCCCACACTTGGTATGATGAAGCAGGATATGGAATGATGGATGCAGAGGCATGTCGATATTTAGAAGCGTAACATTATTATTATTAGCGGATTAGGGGTTGATTCAAGCGAAGCTTTTGCGGTTAGTTTCAGTCATGCGAGATGAGGGAGCCAAATACTCGATGGCCATAGGATCGGACAGTGTTAATTGCGTACAATGGATGCGGTTCGAGCACACCATGAATCAATTAGAACTTTGGATTCATACCCTGAAAAATCGTCGCCGAATACTTTGCCAAATACGCCAAAACCATCCCTGGACAGAATAACAACACATATATTTTAGAGAAATTGGGTTATATAAATGAGAGATAATTCTTGCGCGTCAATAAAAAATAAATAATTAAAACAAACAAATTTTATGCAATAAATCCGTATCAATATGTGGGGATATCATCTCTAAATAGTTGATGCATATATAACGACGTATCTATAGATATATTTCAATTAATTTGTACCAAACACGACATTCGTATTATAAGTCATCCGACGATAAAGATCCTTAGCAAAACTATGCGATCATTCTAAATTATTAATATGTCAGAAATTATTACACAAATATTTTAATCATGATATGATCATTCAAAGTCAAAAATCCAAAATTATCATTTATGACGAGTTCAAGAATAATAAATTTAATAAATTGACACTAAATTTTAGATAAAATTGCTTGAAAATATTAATACAAGAGTATGAAGAACGTACATATTTTTTTACATATTTTAAAAGTCTAAAGAATAAATATTATAAAAAGTCGTTGTCTTTTATTGTCTGCAATTGCGAAAAAATAATAAAAACAATTATATTTGCTGCTGTTGCCCGCGATGTTTTTTATCGCTGAAGTGCGTTGTCATTAACACGTCATACAGATTAGTAGAAAAATCTAAAACAATTTATATTTTTGATATTGATGAAGAATTCATTCATCAGGGTTTATTTTCCCCATAAATAGACGCCTTCGGACAACGCGGTTAATTCAAGCTCCCGTGACGGATCTATTAAAGATTCAGTTCTTAATAATTAACCCATTTTTGTCCGGTGTTGGGACATATTGGATAATTTTGTTTTTTTATCAACACTCTAATATCCATTGACGGATATAATTTGAGATTGCAACAATCGATAGCAGACAAGCGTCTGGTGCAGTATTTTATTTTAGTCTGAACTTGTGTGAGTGAACAGTGGCTTTTTAAAAGCATAGTTTACATTCAACAATAAATGTCGTTTGAATGTGGGAATAGTCCAGCTTCCGATGGTGGTTTTTTTGCGAGGTTTTAGAATAATTAGGTGTCTTGCAATTATTACCAAAATATAAGAGAATAATTGAAGAAAATGAAAAAAATACACCTAACCAGCAGAGGGGTTTAATACCGACAAAACTGAAGTATACTGGAAGAAAACGCCTAGCAGGACTTATTTATCTAAATCTTAAAAAACTGGCTGTGGCGTCAAGACAACAAAGATTGAATAAAGTAGAAACAAATAATGTTTGATATTGAGAGAAAATCAGACAATAAAAATATTATTTCTTTATAAAAAACACAAAACTATAGATAAAATCTATGTATCGCAATGTATGAAAGAATCGATGTTTCAGAAAACTTTTAGATATTTCAATAGGTAATGAAAAAAGCTCCAGGTGTTGAAGGACATAATCAAAGCCGATATGTATAAATTATAGAGACATTGTACTGAAGATGGGAATTTTTGCTTTAAATAATTTTAAGGGATGAAATATGGATTTATAATACTGTAACAAATCTGAAAAATAGTATTCAATGTTAAATCTCGCAAACGAAACAAAAAAATGTTGTGAACCTCGGAAAATCGAGTGGTTTTTCACCACACAATGACACAGTTAAAAATTAATTTAATTTTAACCCTTTATAATTAAATAATTTAATTTATTTGTGTAATAATCAAAGTATTGATTTTTTTTTTCAAAATAATGCGGCTGGATGTAAAAAACAGTTGCTATATATGCATCAACTCATTAATTTTTACCTTTAGAAATATTTATTTTAAGCACGGACTATCTCTTATATCGAAAATCTTAAAAAATAATTCAAAAAACAACTCAACAGTAAAAACTATCGAATCACTTTGCGAACATTTATTGAATCCATTGATATTGCTGATACATTCATCTTTTCGCTACATTGATATTGGTACATGATGAGATGCTGAGAGTCGTTCTAATATGCGTACAATTGCATTGTGACCGGGGATTCTGCGTGAAAGTCCCGTTTATTAAATTTCCGCGAAACGGAATCATAATAATCAGATTGCAGAGAGAAAATAACAATGCATTAATGAAAAACTCGGATATTTTTTTGCAGAAACATAATAAGTATCCGGGAAATAATTTCGTATATTATATATAATAAAATCAAGAATATATATTTGTGTACAGAATCCCCGTGGATCTACATACCACATATATTTGAACGTATCTCGTACAATGATACAAAATAATTTAAACATGTGTATTAATTAAATGAAAAAAAAAATGCATGGTTGATCGTTATAAGCGATTGATGACAATGTTACGCATAAGCTTGATGGTTTGATTTCGCGTGTTATTGGCGCGACGTAACGAGCATGCTCACTTGCGAACCCATAATTTTCAACCAGGCAACTCCTCGAAACAATAAGGAACAAATAAGAAGTAAATTTGAAACGATACGCAAAAAACATCAATTCGTTCAGAGGTAATAGGGTAGGTCGATGTCGTAGTAGATGTACAACGCGGATAAGTAAACAATGGTGCAAAACGTGACGAGGAAATTCTCAAATGTAGTGATTAGCAGATTGCGAGGGTCAATGACGACCTCGTTATCAAACTCCTCTACATCATAGAAATTATTAAACGGCGTAGGTATTACTACGATCATCCCCGTAGGGACCAAATCATCCTCCTCGTCGTAGTCGAGGTCTATGTATACCATAGCTTCTAGATCTATTCCCAATCTCCACGGCTACGGACAATTAAAACTTTATCAGTCACATTTTTAATGATGAGGGCATATATATAAATCAATAAGACAAAATCTAATAACAACACACGTTCAAAACTACCTACAAAGGTTTTTCATACAAACCCCCTATCAAATGCCCTATGAAATAAAATATAAACGTATATAAAAGTCACTCCGCAGTAAACGTCGGGGTCACATTCGAGGGCTTCGTTTGAACACTACGATTGAAATCGGCGCTTTTGAATTCACAGATTGTTATTGTTCGTGTCGGCGTAAGCTTCGGGTAGAGCTGAAAGACTTGAAGTGTGTTGAAAAGAAAATAATTGCATTTTCCTCAGTCAAACGATGGTCTGTTCAACACTTTCAGGCGAATACCGCTGCATTTTTTGCTGTCATATTGAGATGATCGTCTTCGTCGTTCTTTTACATTGCCTACGGGGATCATGGATTCCACGACAAAGGCGTTTTTGTGTATGTCCGGGGCGCCCATATAACACGATAACCGATACTACGCGATTGATCGGCTGTAACTTTTATAACGTTTGTTTTTTCAAATATTTTGGTTAGATTTGGGCAAATGCGGCAAGTGCATATAAAACCATTTTCATGCTCTTTTTTATTTTGGTTTTTTTTGTCAGCCGATACTATCGAAAATGACGTTTCGCCAAATTTCGATTCGCTCCGTAGGCAAAGTGTTAAGACGAAGAAGAGGCTATATCTTATCTGTGGATGATGTATTAATTTATTGCCATTTGTTATTATTTCAAATGTCTCATATTCTCAATCAACTCTTTCCATAGTGCCCTTTTTTAGTCAAATCGATCGAACGCTCATTATATTTTTTTTACGTCATGAAACACTAACCCTTTTCTGTTTACCAAATTCTGGTCTTTATTTTTCAAGGGCGATGTTTAATTGTTGCTAATATCGTTTGATTGCGTAACATGGACAATACCCTTGTAATCCCCCTTTTTTATGATTTCGACCTTCAATGTTGTAAAAGGTATTGTCCAGGTATACCCCAATGTCTTTTCAGTGTTACGTTATTGTACCCTTTCCACGTCTCATCTCCAGTCACCAATCGGTGCCAAAAAAAACGTTTTTTCGTTCTGTATTCAAAGAAACATATGTTGAAACATTGTCTAATAAATCGGTAGCTGATAATTTATTAGGAATCTAAACGTCGTACTGCGAAACCAACCCTTTACAATGCAAATGTCTCAATGCGGTTGATTGGTTGATTCATCGTGTTTTGGCATGGATCGGTCCCAATTATGTCTTAACTTGTCTTCGTCGGACTTCAAAGTTCGCATGATCGTGGATTATCAGTCAATTCTTATATCAGAATTTTGTAAACCACCTTTGTATCTATCGAGCTTTGAAGGCGTCTTCTCTATTCACATAGCAAATGGTTTTTGTACACAGTCGCAGTATTGTCTTTACGGATACATACAGTGCACAATGACGTAAATGCACTTTATCGACCGTCCTTTTAAAAAAAAATAAAGGGTATGTACCGTACACTGATTAGGATCAACTGGATCATACAAAACGCTAAAACTTTTGCATCGACCCAATATACATGCATGATAAATAATGGTTTAAAACGTGTTAATCTTTTTTTATAAGCTCTCGATCCTTTTAAATATGTCGTTCGCTTTGTTTTATCTTCCGTCCAGATTTAATTTTAGGTAAATGTATTTTAAAGCTTTTGCATAGATAGATATATCACAACACTATCATATAATACGCATGTAAATGATTTTAACACAAACACGTTATAATTACACTTTATACTGAAAATAAATGAGTTGCAGTAGAAAAAAAATGCAATTATTTTTCCATCAACCTAATGGAATTTTTGATTGACACTCTCGTTACCAGCAAAATACTTATAATCCGTGCAATATTTAGTTGGAAAAACATTCCACCGATAGCAGAGTGACTGAATATACGCCTGAAAATCAACTGAAAAAAAAGCCTGGTTGCGTCGAATCGCAAAATAATAAAACCACCCAATTTTGTGATCACATCGCCAATTATTTTTGGCAACCCAATGAGAATAAATATAAATAATCGTGCATAATGAAATATAATCAAATGTACAACGATAGACAAAGCGAGTGATAACACATGTTGCAATTAATGGTTCGAGCTTTCGGTACGGTGCAAAGCGTCTAAATCAATTTCCGGTATGTACTTTCGGATTATTAGTCAAAGGTTGGCCGGAAACAGCGCATCCGGATAATAGCGAATTAATCAAATTTCATGCATGCTCAGCGAGTGATGCGAAATTCCACGCAAAGCTTACATACTAATCAATGCAGTAGACGGATGCTTCGAATAAATGCATAAGCCGAGATTATCTGTCGTACGGATTAATTTAAGACACGTTCACAATTCGAATCAAATTCTGAAAAGAGATTGAATGAAAATTGATTGTTCAACTGGTGAGAGATCCGCTGAAAACAACCTGTCGGAACATAGTTGATATACAATGTATGTCCTTAGCTTTTTATCAGTGCATAAAATATTCGTATTGGCTACTTAAACTAAATCACAAAGTTTTCCTGAGTTAACGCTTTTCGTCAGGTCGCGTTCGACAAAAAAAAATAAGGAGAATTTGGACTATTCGGAGCCTTCATGCCAATTTCCAAAAAAACTCGGTGATACTATTTTGATTAATAAAAGATTTTTTTTATGAAAAACGATGTTTCACCAAATTTCGCCGAATATTAATTCGCTTAAAATATTCGGATAAATGGTAAAAATTAGGCTATTCAGAGCTCTTGTGGCAATTTAAGTAAAAATTACTCGTTGACAAGAAGTACACACATCCTTCAATGTGTGCGGGGTTCATTTTACGCGTTTTAAACAAGCGTGGTATTTAAAACCGCGTTAGTTTAATGAACCGCGTAAAAATACATTTTTTTTCAGCATGGTTCGATTTTTAATGGACCGCATCTACAGAATATTTAGTAATAAGTATTGGTTTTTGCGCGTTAATATTAAATTAACATTTTTAATTATAGGAAAATATTATTTATTAAATTATATAACGTCGAAAGGCTATTTAAATTTTCTGCGATGTGTTTTTTTAAAAGTCAGTTCTATATATTATAAATAAAAAAGCTTGTCGATGATGATTCAGGCATAAATGAAAATGATAAACAATATGAGCTTTCAACGCTCGTCCTGAAATTTTTCGTCAAATAAAAAAAAATTGATAAAAAATATATGGATTATTATAATGTCGCCGACTGCATAAGTAATAATTTTATTGTTGTTGTTATTGGTACAATTATCCTTGACGTATCCTGACATTGTGAGCCATTACTTGTAGATGCCAATTATACGGTTTCAGCTATTTTGAGATGCTCGGCGATTTTTAGTTGCGGAAAAAATAGAAAATGGAAAATTTTTGCCTCGGAAACTTCTTCATAGTTCTATAGATAAAATAATCATGACGACGGTTTTAACGGACATGAAAAGTGCTTCGAAAATTAGGAATAATGTTGGCACAAGTGTATGATTCCGATGAAAAATTTCGAATTATTATTGTTAAATCAATAAATATCTAAAGAACGCAACAATGAAAATGTTCGCCACCGCTGCACTTATTATTATTATTTTAACTAATTAACATACTATACGATGTAGTATTATTGCTTTCATAGAACGATTAAAAATAATGTTAACGTTATGCGATGCGCGTTGCATCGGAAAATTCCCTGAAATCGATCTTTTGCAATTAGCGAGCTTTTATAATTCCATTGAAAATGCATGGTTTTAATGCCGTAATACGATTCGTGCGAATAATTAATTTAATAATTACTAGAGCAACTAAATCCTATTAAAATATTAATATTTTACATTTGCATGATTATTTTTAGACAATTTAATATATATAAATTCAGAAGAATATATAAGATAAATTAATATACATAAATTTCATAATAATTCGCTGTAATCAGACACAATATAATCTATAAATATTATTCAATTATCACAAACTTCAATATTAATCTGATTATTTTATACGAAGAGATTTCGAAGAGTCTGGACCTGCGATTTTGATATAATCCCGAAAAAAATATAATTCTGATAAAATAACGACAGCGACGAAGAGTCTTGAGAAAATTAATCGATTTTCAATTAGATAAAAAGTGATGAAATCAAATATTAAATAGTCACATGAAAATAAATTTCATGAAAATTATGAATTATTTTTATCACAATATAGTTTATTCAATGCGGTGAGAATTGCGGTTGTTTTCAATTGTCCCAATTATCCATTTCCGCTTTTCAACCTGAGCCGCTTACTTGAATCAACGAACGTCTACTTTTTCAATATAAAAGTTTTATATATTTTCTGATGAAAATTCGTTAGCGTTCATTGTATTGCATTTTTCTATTGTATTGCAATCTTCCATTGTGTTGCAATATTATTATTTGTAGATGGGTACATCAACAAAAGTATATGTATAATAATCGCATTATTAGAGCTTCGAAAGCTTTTGCGTCAGAAAGCACAACTCTGCTGATAATTTTCCTTGCAGCTTTAAATTAAGCTCGTTCATATGTGTTTCAGTGCATGATGTGCAAGAGACAACAAATAATTTTCATAAAGACGGTACTTTCGGCGAAACAATAATTCATTGTCGCGGGCCCAATTGTCGGGGTAGATTTGTCGGTGCTATTTATCAGTAATTATATTATATTATTAAGCGACGAATTATATAATCCTGTTAAATATCTGATTGTGTCGCCTAACGGTTCAAGGTAATTACGTAATTTAGAAATAATGCGAAAATTATGAATTTACATAACCGTGATTGACAATATGTTTGCTTTTCAACTATGAAATTCGCATAAACGAAACAATTCAGCGAGTCCATCAAAGCGACAAAAGGGCCAAGCGAATGAGTTGTGAAACAATGCTGTCATAACAAGCTGTTATGCACTGCCGAGCTAATTAATAAATGATACCGTGTAAACTTAAAGTATAATGCACCGTTCCTCTTCATCAAAGAACGCACAAAGCTCGTAAACAGCTTTTGTGCTGAATAAAATATTTTACATAATATTTTACAGCGCTGTGCGAGCAAATCTATGAAAAACGAGCTGAAAACAATCGCTCCCAACAGACGGTAGATTAAAATTATTTGCAACTGATTTCCACGTCTGTTGCAGTTTTTTAATCCGCTTTTTGCAAAGCTTGCGTTTTAGAATTAAAATGCCCGAGCGGTTTTAATGCTGCATATAGAAATGTTTTTCTCAGAAATACAATTATGAGATTGATAAATAAATTCATGTGAATACAAATAATTATTCATTTATTTGACTACGATTCCAGAGCGCCATTCGCCCATATAAAGATCCTAAAGATGCAAGGGAATGAATCTCTCGCACTAATATTTCCTCCAGTATCAAACAGCGACACTAATTAATTTTTAATATTATTTCATAAAGAATTCTCTGAAGCCATAACACTGGTTAATTAGTTATGAGAACAAATAATAACATACAGCAAAGATTCAATTGATGAAATCGCAGGTGGCCGTGTAAAAAGCGTAACAAAACAACAACAAATTTGATAATGGGATTCATATAACCCGCGAAACATTTTTTTAAACAACGAAAAATCTTAAAATTAGCATTGAAAGCTTTCTAACTGTTTATCATTTTCATATTTAAATCAACATTAATATTAACACGGAAGATAGGTTCTGCTAGATCACCGTGTTAAACGAAACCGTGTTAAG
>JAGXCT010036197.1:40096-67855 GCA_022495035.1 Philopotamus ludificatus
ATGCTAGGGCAGATAGCTTTCCAACATGCATTTAAAGTAGATTTTTTAATGTCGGCTATTGCCGATGTGATTATATTCAGACAACCTCGGATATTAAATTGTTTCCAAACCTGACTAATTGTAAGAGAATTTTTTTTAAATGCACGTTTAATATAATTTGCCTTTGATCTAGTGGTTGAATCAAAGATGTCGTATTTGGTGGCAAAAATTCAACTCGAACGTTTGGATGTTCGAAATTATAGGAGTGTGCTGGTGCATTATCAATAAGCAACAACATTTTGAATTCGAGATTATTTTTCTCTGTGTATACTTCAGCTTCCAGTCTTGGAATAATGCTGCTCTAATCCACATTTTTTTTATTTGCACGCTAGTGAATTTAATCCTTTCATTGCACGTGGATTTATTGCACGGTTTATTAATAAAGGCTTCATAAGACAGTCCCCTGATGTGTTACTACATAACAATAATGTAATTCGATCTTTGGCTAATTTAAATCAGCGGTAGAACTCATGCCGAGTAGAACTTCTTGACACGTAAGTTCTACTCGGCATGTTCTCCAAAGAAGACCCGTTTTGTCAGCATTAAAAATCTGTTCATGCAAATAAGACCCTTCTTCGATTTTTTTTAGCTAATATGGTAGGATATTCTTCTGCTGCTTTAATGTCGACAGATCTACTTTAGCCTTTCGTTTTGATTTATTGCTGTTGATTAATTATGTGATATTTCCTTTTCTCGTATAGTAGAGCTGTCCATGGGTTATCCTTTTAGGTTATTATTCTATATTCGGTCGTTATTCTTGGAAATTCCCACAGCTGTGCGCACGTCTACAAAACCAAGTTTTAATCGAAAAAAAATTTTTTTTTCAACAAAACTCAAACCGTGTTGAGCGAGGGATAAGTGTACAGAAAAATCTAAATCTTGCATAAGATTCGACATTCTATTAATCAATAAATATAATTTTCAATAATTAAAAATAAAACGCGATCTTCATATTCGGAAAGATGAATATTAATTATTTTTTGTAACAGTATATTATTTATTAAGTGATAAAAAAATTCCTTTTCCCAATTTTAGCGATAATGGCAATATTTGCGGAATTGATACTGATGCAGTTTCATATAAATAAAATAACAATAAAGCCACGAGAAATATTTACGCTATTTGTGATGACATATTGGATGTCAGGAAATGCCAACGTTTGTTTAATTTTATTTCTAATTTTTTAATTCAGAAAATATTGAGACAGCGAATTATCTAATAAGATCAAGTATCCTGGTTGGTCTTAAAGATGTCTAAAAATTCTAGGGAAAATTCAAGACGGGGTTTCGATCCCACACGATTTGTCCGACGGCAACAAGACGAAACATTTCAACATTAGCAGATTTTTCCAAGAAAAAACGCAATACCGCCGTTTTTTTAAGATTTAATTACTGGAGATGGAAAATGCGTTCTCTACACGAACGTTACAAAAAAACAGTGGTTAACTACTGGTCAAAAAACAACTCTAACGGTGAAAACCGTATTGCATAAAAAAAAAACGTTCTGTGTGGTGGGGTGCAAAAAAATAATCGACCTTTCGGCTATTTTGATTCAGAACCAAGGGAATTTTATAAAAAAGAGATTTATAAATAATTAAATAGACGGCAGAAAGTAAAATATAATAATGGAAATTATATTGTATGAAGATAATTCATTAAACAGTTGAAAAATTAAGATTTAGTATGATTGATTAAATACACCATTACTTCTGAATAATATAAATTTTAATTAGTAAGACTGCATCGGGTATTATACAATAATACATCCATATAAGGCAATCACCGAAATTATTATTGTTAATTAATGCATGGAAGAGGACGTCAATAATATAATCATTTTATTAATATATCAATAAAATGATTATATTATTAATATATCTATACCCAACTCTATCTATCCCATGAACAATAGAAAGTTTATCATCTATGTTAATTTGGAGTAATTCATTCCAAGATACAAAACCAATTTAATTTTCCGATGCATTTTAAATGTAATTATACCGTGGACTTCTAAAGAAACCAATGCAAATGCAAATTTCTACGATAATTCTTCAATGGTTAATTAAAGATTCAACTCAACGAAGGATTTATATATTTTTAAGGTAAGCTTTAATTTCTTTTGCCCGATTTAAATCATTGAAACCAAGTTTGTTATTAAAACAACGTTATATTATAACGACGCCTAATATTATAGGCGTCGTGGCGGAAAATGTTTAAAAATGCCGGCGAATTTTCGGAAATTTTCCCTAAATCGAATATATTATATAACGTGATAAGCACGGAAGGAATCTGACGGGTTATCGCATAACCAATAATGTGTAAGAATTATTAACAGCGTCCCTAATTTATTCGACAAAATATAAAATTTATGCGAAATATTATAGGCGTAAAAATTATGCATGTGGATGAAAAAAAATTACTCAAGATTATGAAAGCTGGGTATTTGGATTCCCTCTTACTTCTAAGGCAGCGAGTGACAACATACAGCAATAGTAACAAGATAAAAATGGAAGTACAAGTCTGTTCCACCGCAAGGGGGAATATTCTCTTAATGAAACCAGATTCAGGAGTTACAACATTTTAACGGAATTTTGTATAAAATATATAGAAAAGCAGATTTTTCGGTAAATTTTTCAGCGATGAATGATTCTTTTATTTCGGTTTTACGTACGTGTGCTTTTATTGTCATTGAATAAAATATTTTTTCAATGATAAATCGCGGAAAATTATTTATACACATATGAAAATTGATATATTTTTAGAAAATACAGCTGGAAATTAATTATGTAGAGAAAACATAAAAATAGCAACGAAAATTGCTACACGCAACCCCCGATTTTTCCGATTCCCTGAAATATAAAATGTTATCTGGAAAATAGATTCTGATTATATTTCGAAGAGGAAAATAATTTAAATCGAGATTCACAAGAAATTGTCATAAATCACATAAAATCAATCGACCGAAATACTGAAGCCAAAGACTTATTTTTACTAAGTGTCATAAAAAAAATACTTCATGTCAGCAATACGTTATTAAATTTGAATTCATGGTCGAGAGCTCAGCATCAATTGATTCATTCGAATATCAGAATATTAATAATGCACTTTGAGACAAAAGCGTTTGACACAGCAGAAGTTTCAGCAGATGGAGGACGTCGCCGCGAGCTCTGCGAGCTTTCACAAATATGTTTTCATAATATACCTGTTGATCTCAAGTATTTCTATACGTTTCAATACAGCTAATACAGAATTTCGTGAAAATCGCCGGAAAATTCCGACGATTTTACATATTGCGTTTATTAACAAACTCACTGCATAACTTAAAAATGCAATATGATGCTGAAACTAGGATATTAATCAACGCCGTGCTATTGAAAACTTGCTTTGGAATTTCGTAATAAACTGTGATGAAACGCTATTCATAAAATTTGGGCAGATGGAAAATGCAATCCCAGTATATAATATACATGCGATATATAATTCCCGAATCCAGAGTATTATAACAAAAGCTTTGCTTTATATATCAATACCCACTTTCCAATAAAATCCCGATTTTTGGCGTTATTGTGCGTTGTGAATGCATTTTTGCAGTGATATGAATTTGTTAGACAACAGAAAAATGCTGAAAACATTTTTTAATCAGCGTTGAATGGGCGAAACGGGTAAAAATCAAATATACACGCCGAGTTTTTATATATACAACAAACGAAAGCCATAAACGTTGATTGAAAATATCGCGAAAATAAATACCATATTTTTTACGAACAGTATTCAATATACTATGATTAAATAAAATAATAAAAAAATATTTCGCAAACAAATCGCATAAACGAATGCGATGCATTTTCATGAAAATTCGCATAATTCTGCAAAATATTGAAATTTTGATCCGTATCAAAATATGCACCTAATATTTAATTTAAAAAAACACAACTGTAGCGCGAACCATTGATCACAGTTTGATACAAAGAACAAATAATACAGGAAATAAAATAAATACATTTACATGCGTGGCTGATATATTTAATTCATAATTCGCATTGATTTTGCATAGAATCGTTATGAATTAAAATGATTGAAAGTAATGAAATAAAACGGCAATGACAAAAACGCAAAAATCATCGGCGTCGATCCTTTTTGTGTTTTTGGAAAATATTTTTTCGGGATTCTTTAAAATAGTCTAACCTGCGGACGGCCGCCGCCACCCCTGTCGTTAGTCGGCATACTTGGTTTTTGATGACCTGTTGAGCTGCGGGGGCTGTTCGGGTCCGGGCAGAAAGAAGAGGTCTCTGCGGACCGAAGGTCCAAAGGAGACTGCGGGACCTCCGGACCCACACACATATATATAGAGTCCCAGACGGACATCCCCTCCGCTCCCTACCCACCCACTCGCGGAAAATCAACCGTATACCCGTATCCATAGATGTAAAATTTAATATGGCATGGTAACAATAATAATTCCGCTCATAGAA
This sequence comes from Philopotamus ludificatus, assembly GCA_022495035.1. Lineage (NCBI taxonomy): Eukaryota > Metazoa > Arthropoda > Insecta > Trichoptera > Philopotamidae > Philopotamus > Philopotamus ludificatus. The sequence goes on from JAGXCT010036197.1 coordinate 44,607, forward strand.
CCTTCACCGCTTTAATAATTAGGGAAGGTTGGATTTTTCATGTTGGACAAAAATAATATCTAAGTTTAATAAAAAAAAAAATGAGATTTCTATTTTATTTGTGTTGGTATTTAGAGCACCTTGATTTCCCCCCTGACCCGATGTGGATCTTTTCACCCTCCGGGTGAAAAAGACCCGTCCAGCAGCCTAGTCCATGAGACGCGTCCTGCTCAACAATATAGCCAGGGTTGCTCTTCCGGTTTTTTAGTCTCTTCCGATCAGGTCAGCTCAAATCGCCAACCATGAGCCCTGAATTATACTGTGTGTTGTAACAATTCTGTGACGTGGGTGAGTCGATTCCTTATTTTTTTACGTAAGATTACTTTTCCGCAGGATCTAAGGAGCCGCGATTGATCAAACTAAGCCACATTGGAGTGTTGTTTCACGAATGTATTATGTATTTCTGTATGCTCAGCTATTTTTTACTTGGAAAAATATGAAAAATGTGAAAAGAATTCAGCGTAGTTGTTTTTTAAATACAAGAGTTAAGACACTTTTGTATGATCCTGTTAAAAAGAGTATTTTTCTCGGAACTGTTGAAAACATCTTTTAAAATTGTCCTTTTATATAGAGGATGCTTCCTTTCTACTTTCTATTCAGTTTTGGTCTAGCGTAAAGAAGAGAGCCCTTTTGTTTTTTTTTTTCAAAATGTCGGTCGATAAAGTGCATTTTCGCCACAGTGTACTTTATGAATTATGTAAAGGCAATACTATGCCTGTGGAAGCTGAAAATATTTACGATCTGAATAGAGAAGATCCCTTAAAAGTTTGACTGAGACAAAAATGGTTTACAAATTTTTCATTGACTGATAACTACAGACCTTTGAAGTCTGATTATAAGTTAAAGTCGTATTATTGGACAGTGCTTCAACATGTTTTGCTTTGAGTGCGAGACAAAAGCACAACTTTTTGCATCGATTGGTGACTGATAATGATAAATGGGTAATAAGAAGTCTTAATTAGTATATAATTATAACTCAATATATACTCGAATTATAACTCGATATATACTCGATATATACTCGATATATAATAATTATAAATGATTATGAAAGATATTACCCCTGAATATGAATTCAGGATTTCGTTTTCAAATGACAAATTTTACTTCACGGGTTTTCATTTTTATCGGTACAAGATTATGAAATAAAACGGATCTAACAAAAAAATCATTAACATGTTTGTACAATTCGCGATCAAGGTATCATAAAATAAAAGAAAAACTATTATTACGCGTTTAACAACGAGATGATGAAAATTCACCTTATTTCAAATATAATCAGTAATAATTCCTTAAAAAATAAAACAAATTAATTCACTAGTGATTTTTATCATTCAAGAGTTTTCCGATACGTGAAATAATTTTCTCGGAGGTTATGTAATTATTATTTTTGTGATTATTTATGATAAAACTGTCGGGGGAAATCGCGCAATTACACATTGTAAAATATTATTAATAAGGCAGCTTGTATACGACTTTCGGCATATTAACATTGTTACAAACGAATTTGTAATGATTTCGTTTCCGCAAAATTCGCAAACATTGATTGACGTTTCGATTAATTAACGCCGCGCGTATCCGCCGTCTGATAAATTTTCAGATTTAATTAAAATTTTCAGATTTAATTAAAAAATAGTTTTTCCATCAGTACATTATTAACTATTGTACATATCTCTCTATACACACGTGTCGAAAAACAATATTAAAGTCCCCGTGTACGACTCCCAACTTCGGCGGCTGCCAACCACACCAACAAATAATCCAATAAAGGATTAAATAGAAAATATGGAAAATTCATTAGTGAAAAGTAAAAATAGCCTTATTATCGAAAAATATTCTATCGAAATCTTAAATAAATTATTTATTAAGTCGTAATTTTACCGTCAGATGCATTTTGTACATTGAAAGAGATCAAAATCTTACAGAGACAGGTCCGGAAATTAAGCAGGATTTGATAGAACTAATCATATCAAATATTTCTCTCGAGACATTCTCGCTATATGCGTTTTCATAAAAATTAATAACCGTTCACTTTATTCAATAATCGTTTTATTAAAATAACCATCCTAAGGTATTCGGGGTGCATTTCATTGCATTGACATCTTTGAGAGTCTGTCACATTAACGTCTGAAAAATATTAGATTTTCATCATATAGCTTATATCTTCTGCATGTTAATCGGAACAGTTTGATGACTTCCGATTAGCTACGTATCAAAGAGTTTAACATCATAAAATGAAACATTTTTCTCATACCGTGAAAATATGACGTTTAATCAAAAACAACGCGGAATAGTTTTTCGGTGAAAAATATTTTCCCTTGATCAGGAATTTTATAATATTAAAAGTATTAGATATACTTTCCGCCTAATATCTTCGATCCTAACATCAAAATCGACAACAAAATCATATCAAACCTCGATACGAACCAATAATACATCCGCTAAGGAACAAACCCGAAACAAGATTCATCCCTTGAATCTCGCCAAAACCAGATCATGCCCCATCACCTGTCAACAACGCCTTTTCCGGTGATGATGGCTTTCGAAATTATTGCTATAGCCCTACTCGATAAACAAAGACTAGTCAACGACAAGCCCTCTTTGTTCAACAGGCTCGATGCCCAAAACAATTTAATTAAATCAATAAATTTTACTAACACGTTAGCTTTCATCTTAAAGAATGGAAAAAGGTTGCTGCAAATTTTTTCTGGAAAAATTCCGGGACATATTGCCCAAAACTGTAAGAAATAAATGTTATTTAACAATATTTATTTATGTACAATTATGTACAATTTTATCCCATTTATGTACAATTAAAAATGTTATATCAAGTCATCCCGAAAGAAATCCATTTTTCCTAACATAAAACTCTATGTTTTAAATAATTTTACACAAGTCAATACAAAATATAATTTCCGTCATTATAAACTAACTCCCACTTCAGCTGCAAGTTTTTTTTCCACTTTTTTATGAAAAAAATGATGGTTTTTACTGAAAATCCGAATTAAATTTTTTACATAAATCTGGCAAATACGGAGGATATGGTAGAACTTCCAGTTTAGTGGGCGTGCGTTATCATACTGTAAAATAATTCCTCTTCCATTGAAAACTGAGTCGGACATAGATAACGCAAAAAAAACCGGTCGCTTATTTGGATTTTTATTTTAAATTTGCGGAAAAAGATTCTTAACAATGATGCACATGTGAACTGGCAATTTAACCTAGCCGTACCGATGGGGTCCCCTATTTGGGACCCCAAGTTTGTGATTTTTCTCAGATAAGTCTTTTAATAAAAATCCTACACGTCGCAAACCTTTGCCTCTACATCAGGATGATCCTGAAATTTTCGGTTACCCGTCTAAACAAAAATTGACATCTGATTAAGACGCAGAAATAGTTTTCTAACTAAAAAACTTCCAAATTTTATCAGAACAATCTTCACATCCTATAAATTGAAAGTAAAATTTCTCGAGTAAACTCAGCAATTGGTAGAAGAGATTCATCTCGTTACATGCAGCAATTTCTCTTTATGCCTAATATTATCCCCGAGTACACCAGAACACCTTAACAATTTTTCGACATTCGATAATAATATGGTTACCAATGTCAAGATACGGCAGAAAAAAGTATATCAACACGAATTGTGCATATTTAAAATGAATTTAAAAAACCTGCATATTTTTTTATCCGACCTTTGATCGATTATTAATATTGTCAGGGTGCCGTGCAATTTATTAAATGTTTAAGTAATTATTACGATGTCGTCGCAACATTTTTGCTCGGTTTCAGCGACGCCTGCCTTTATTAGATCGACGACAACAACATCCGGCCCCTCTTCCTGCAGGGATTAATTTAATGGAAACGCCCGTTCTTCCGATGACGCCGTTGTAACGATCCATTTGCGCAGTAAAATTTCATGACCAATATATAATACTAACAATCAGATGCATTTCCGCGAAAATTACATTGTTGTATTATACATGTGCTGGGAATTGTCAACGCACCTCGACGGCTTTTCACATAATTGCAAAACGCATACACGTGCCACGAGAATCTAACCAAGGTCTCGCTGCTTCAATTTGCGAAATTATGCAATGCAAACGAGCGCAGTGTAAAGCTCGGAGGTTGCGACATCAAATGAAACCGCGAAAATTAAAGGAAATTAAGCTTTATGTATTAAACTGCCATAAAGTCTGGCCACTCTAATATAATAATAAATTAAAGGATTCCTTTTATACGATACATCACAGAAACGTGTATAACAGAAGACCGAAATGTGCAACTGTGCAATGGATGAAAATTTTCTTCTCGGAAAATTAATTTTCCAGGTTTGAAAAGAGTTGGGATCAACAGAAGTGATAGCAATAGTTTCATTTTATAAATAAATATATAATTAACATTAAATTTTACAAATAACGTGCATTAATAAATAATTATTAAATTAACAATGTGGAAAAGTAGCGTCAAATCTGAAAAGAATGATTATAATAAACATTAATAATAAAAAGGCAGTGATAGCCTTTAAATATTGATGATTATAAGATCGTCTTCAAAACGAAGTGAATCTGATTCTCCTGCATTTAATAAGAAAAGGAAACCGACATTTTTGACTTGTAAATTTAACATTATCAAGGATTTTGATAGCAAAATGAAAATTCGTGAATTAGCTATTAGCTGATGAATTAGCTAAAGAAGTTAATGCTACCGGAATCCACAATACCACAATAAGAACAATCAAGAAAAATCGATGAAGTGAAACTCAATGCCATCAAGCTAAGCTGATTTTTAAAAAGTTAAAAGAAGAAGCTGGAAAAACGGGCTAAAGTGATGTTTTTTTCCCTCGCATCCGATATGATGTGCCGAGTGCGAATGAAACCGTGCGATTGGTAGGTGCGGCAAGAACTTGGCAATCGGACTTCTAGCGTGTCCTCAGTCTACGGCAAGACATCGCCGGTTGTGCATATCATGAATAACTATTTTTATTCTTAGAATAATCCATTTATTTAAAAAAAAGTCAAAATCTGTCTCAATTAAACGCGTATCTTCGGGGTATTGCAGTAGGACGATACCTGTCTGAATTTAATAATAAATACTAAAACAACTGAAATGTATGCATCTTGGTATACACAGTTGGCCAATAAAGTACTGTTGATTTCTTATAATGGCGAGATGCATTTATTCGCAATGCAAAAATTATGCGATAAACAGAAAAATATTTGCCGATAATATAATAAAGTGGAAACTGCAATAAAATCCCGATGAATACAAATCGAATAATTTGTTCGTATTTCAAAACAAAAATATAGGTCAATTTAGTAAACAGCTACGATAAACGAGGAAATATTATTTTATTCGAATAAATACTTGCACTAGTAATGCACTTACATTAATTTATTTAAGCGAAAAAAACCTTCGATAAGTTGCTGAAATATGGAATTTAATATTTCCAATAATTCGCTCCGTTTTTATGTCGGTGTGATAAATCTAATTGACATTATTTAGTTGTGTTGATAGATTTGTCGCTGACGTATCTTGACATTTATAGCCATATTATATTATTACTTTATCGCCAGCTATCGAAAAGTTTTCTTATGTTTAATATACTCGGCGATTTTTTAGTGATGAATCTCCATAGCCTCCATATCCGCCGGAATTCGGAAAATTACGTTTAAGAAGTTCTTTGTGGATTTGAAAACAATTGACCTAATAAATAAAATACTGAAAACGATTTTTTAAATGATAATAAAATATTACTAAATAAAATTCATGTCTTTGCACGGCTTAGCAAAAACCTGAAAAATTATTATCATTTTAATGACGCAAATTAAAAACGAGCTTTCAAGCACCAAAGCGCACTAAAAAATAATAAGTCTGAATCGCGTACTGAATTTAAAAATAAAATAGTAAAATCATCAAAGCGGAGTTTAATCCCGATTATATTGTCAAAAGAGAAAGATCAACAGACAACGAACTGATTATATTTGCGAAAAACCATTAGCATGAATTTTCGTCAACTTTTCGTGCGCTTTCATGATTATATCAACATAATACTTTTGCAGTTAAGTGTTAATATGAAACATGTTACTATGTTTTTCATAACACAAAGGACTCGATTGTACAACGAAAAAATATAACTGTGCATTATTTATTTTTAATGAAATATACGTATACTTATTTCGTAAATTGCTCGATTCAAAATAATCGTGTACAATGGAATATTTTTGATTTTCAAATTAAATATTCTTTACATTTTGACTTTGAGCTCGCGCCCTTATAGAAGACACGTGTAATAGACAGGCTTTTTGCAGACGTCTCGCAGGAAGGACAAGGTGAAACAACAATCTACAATAGCTTCCAAATGTAATCACGTATAAAAATAATAAATCTGATGGCGAAAACTAGAGATGCAATGTACTCAATACATATCACGTATCATACACCCTGTCTACACATACACCCCATCCCTCATCCCAAACACGGGAGTTTATACTGCATATTCGATCAATAAATGAGATGGATGGTACGTGCTAATAGTTAGAAATTTATAAATTAGATCAGTTAAGATTTTTCTATTCTTTGACAGCATAAGTAGGTTATATATCATCCTTGGCGTCTAATAAATCTATTATCTTGTGAAAGTATGTTGCAACAATATAGACAATTATTTTTTTTATTGTAGGAAATGTTTCAGCATTTAAGTTAGGGATATTTTCGATTTTCTATAGAGCTAGTAAACAATAGTGGAGCAATCTATGTATTTCAAGATGAATTTTCTTTGTCAACGATCTAAATTCCAGAGGAGCTTTATAATAAATAAATAAAATAAAGTCTGCCGAAGAATTTTATAGCTAAAGCTGTATAAAATTGAGGAAAATCGTCGGATATTTTACTCACTTATTATATTTTCGATGAAAAAATCGAGAAAATTAAGGAAATACGGCAAAAACAAGACGCATTTTGCCTGTAGAAAAAACTATGCCGTCTACTAAAGACCTCGATAATTTTCCAGCACTGTGGAAAATAAATAGAATCACGATGAAAATACAGAAAATTAATAAAAAAAAACCTGATAGATTTATATATTTAATCAGAGTGAATTACTTTGTGATATTTATTTGAATATATTGTTTCAAACATCGCTGTAATGTATTTGATCAATCTATTACAATATTTTAGCTGAAAACCATTTAATGTATTATTTTCAGATAAAAACTATGCAAATTTAAAAAAAAACTCAAACAAAAATTATTTACACTTCAATTTGCCAGTCTGGTGTGGTAATTCAGACAAAATAGAAAATCTAAAATTAAAGTATATTAAAGTCATCAGTGATGACACTATACTTTTTCCGGATTTCTTTTTTTAAATCAGTTTCTGTTTCGAGTATATTTTAGAAATTGAAAAATGCCATTTAAAATTTTACAGAACAAGAAAATGAACTTAACATATGAAAGAAAAGGCTTAAAGAAATTATTTACATTAGAAAATAACATGAATTCATTTAAAATTAAATTAAAACTGTTTGACAGGTATTTTCATCCATGTAATTGATCAACAATCGATACCTCTTCGATAGTATGACGAGATCTGACTCCACCGATGATTTCAAGGCATCATCAACTAATTCAAGCGATGTCTTTGCGGTCCTTAATTTCATTTTTATGATACATGTTTTTGGGTTGAGACCGTTATTTTTTATAAGGGGATATAAAGGGGTATAGTTCTATTAGATACATCGTGAGATATTTTAACGTAGATTATATCATAACAAAGGGGGCAATTAAATTTTACAAAATGGATAGGTTATCAAATATGATTGAAATAATATTTTGTGATTTTCAGTAGTAGTTAGTTAGTAATGAATGTTACACCACAAAATAACGGTTTAATACGTGGTCTCCCTAATATATATATATATAAATTATAATCACGTTATTTCACGTAAATTATTTTAAATGCAATTTTCAATAGATCATTAATCAATTATCACCGTGTTATGCCTGAATAATCCACATTTCAATTATCATCAATCAATTATTCATCAATTATATCCGGAATACTAAATTATTAACGTAATGCAGCTGAATATTTTTAGATAACAGCGGAAAATTGTTAATGTAGTATCATTAGATCTGGTAGATCTATCTTAATGGCATGTCAAAATATTTTTTAATAAACGCCGTAACATGTTTTATAAATACACTACACAGAAATCACATTTCATCTGATAATGCATCCCATATATTAAAATAAAATGTTGGGGCAACCAAAAAAATATTAAAATTTTTGTTTTCTGGCGGAAAACACTTATTTAATTAAGAACATACGAGTTTGAATAAAACAAGCAACCAAACAACTAACCATACCAAGCAACGCACAAACAAAAAAACAGGTTATACACGTGTATTTTGGTAAATTTCGAAAATGCAAAAAGCATAAACAAAAACCTTCCAGAAATATAGCAGACGAAAACAACCACGTCAGGAGTGAAAAGGCTATCCGCTCGCGACCTATAAAATATGGCAGCCAAGCAATAAACAATCGCAGCTTCACTACGAGCTGAAACTATCCTAGTCTTGTGCAGACGCAAGTCCTGACTGGAGTCCAGCTCATCAGTCGAACACTCTCAACGATGAAGAATCTGATTCATCGAAGCTCCAAACCGCTGAACTTCTCCCGGTTTTTTTTCGCAGAAGTCAGCAATTCGGCACATCATCGTACTTACACCTCATCTTCGCCGTGAGACGACATAAAATTAACCGCCCTTCAATATTACTTCGATGTTATTGTATTTTTTTTTCACCAGAAATCCTACTTCGGTGTGGTTTCGGTGTTTGTCTTTTTGTGAGCCATTGTTTTTTTTATTCGAGCTTGGTTCGAATACATTAACCACTTCTCATCAGAGTTCTGTGAAACGATGATTTTTTTCGAGCAAATTCTTACACATTTCTACCCTCACAGCCATGTTCTCGTCGCTCAAGTCATGTAGTATACAAACTCATTGTTTATATTTTTTTTAGATGTTTTTACACGCTTAATTAAGAGTATCCGAGTGCGTCTGCTAATTGTTGAATTGATGCTATTTGTTGCGTTTGCTTCGACGTCCTCCCTAGAATGCCATCATCCAATTTGACGACCTTCTTCTCTCGAGGCTTCTTTTTTTTAAATCAAAATTTCAATTTTCAATTGTTTTAAACTATCTCTGACAATGACGAATAGATAGTACATCTTCTTATAAACCGCATTTTTTCATAGCCGATGGGGTGTTTTTTTTTTATAGAACTCGTACAGCAGACAAATAACTCGTGTCTGGTTCAAAGCCCTCCAATTTGAAATATAGTGAAGAAAAAACAAATTTCTTCTGAAAAATGATCTCCAGATGTTCCCGGACCAAACAAATGCAAAATACGTATTGATGGTTAGATGGAAAAAACACAACTGATGACCAAAATGATCATTATCTAAATCGCGACATATCCGGACGAATACCCCTAATATTTATTAAATCAGATCGTTTTTTTAACAGGTGAGGTTTCAATTCAATACACGATCGCTGTTATAATTCCTGTAGGTTCAAGCAACTTACTATTGTATCATTCCATAGTAACTCCAACATACACAAAGAAGCACCTTCATTATTGTTAGGGCTGGTCGAAAGGTTGGAAATAATACCTTCCCGAAAGAAAGCCATTGTTTTTGTCGTACAGGATTATTGTATAGAGCCCATTTCATCTCCAGTTACAATACGTCGTAAAAATAGGTCAACTACAAAATGGGATAACAGGAATGCACAGATAATTCGTCGCTGGTCGAGCTCTGTTGCTGATAATTAACGCTGGACACAAATTCCTTGTTTATAGACATTTTCCAAACGGGGTGAATTATCTTGGTCCATACCTCTTCAGTGGTTTGACGAGGATATGACTCCACCATTGATTTCAAGATATCAACATCTAATTTTAGAAGTCATTCCCTTCGAGCAACGTTATTGAGGTACTTATTTCCATTTTTTTTTTTATTTTTAAACCACCGATGGTACTTCACCATAAATATTTTTAATAACTAGTGTTGCTTCGTTAGCCTACCTCATTTCCACGAACAAAAATAGCATACAATGACGCAAGTGCGTCTCGTCAATAGTTGGCCTAGACTTCCTTCTACGTAAGGGTATTTTTTTTTTTGTAACATATAATATATTCATAAGTTTTTCATTGCTTTAATATAATGTGTTTTGAAATAAACTGAATTTAAAAAATGTTGACGAAATTTTTGATTACATTTCAGTACGCATAATATTAAAAAAAGTGATAGTGTAGGTATTTATTGGAATATAAATTAACATTTCCGTAGCATAAAATGAGACTTAATTATCATATCATATACGAGTCTTATAAAGTTTTCCACGTTTCCAATATCAAAGGAAAATGCACTGATTAGATTCGTTTCATTTACAGCAGGGTATAAGGTTTTAAAAAATAATAAATTAAAATATATCTACATCCTAAAAAAGCTTACAGTTTCATATTACCGATGGTATTTCATCGGATGAAATGCCAAAGGATCATCGTGGCTCAATGTTATTTGACTATATACATATAACATTAACGTATATTCGCAAAAAAAAGGGATATTGGCAACAACACTCCACGTGGCGAATAATTTAAACACATACAAAATTTAAATTTGAAAATTTGCATATTTATTGGAACACAATATGATGCATAACAATGAAATCGAAATACGAAATGAAATTACATGCTTATTCAAAATGTCAAAAAACATTATTTGATATATGCATTTTCCGACAATCAAACGCCTTTTCATAAAAGGTTTGATCTGACTATTCATGCCGAATGAGTGCAGTTGTGCATTGATTCAATGGTGTATGAAAAATATATTAATCTTTGCATTAATACATTTGCAATTTTTCGCGATTATAATTTTAATAAACGCAATGTGTTGTTGAACGTTCAATCGGATCATCCAGGCGAAAAATGAGTATTGACAGAATTCAGATTTCAATGTCACACTAGCTTTATCCGAAATTTTCTTCATCGTAATTTAGTCCATTCATACTAAAAATTCATTTGAATTGCGTACTAATCCCTGCTATAAAATAATGTATATAAAGACGCGATTCTGATTAATCCGAATAGTAGATAATTAATAATTTCGGCCGAACATCGCGAATAATTTCGGTCCGCTAAATGTTCAAAACATATAATGGCAACAGTTCTAATGGCTTAAATACAGAAAAATTCCATTTAATTTAATAAATATATTTATATTATTATTCGGAATTAATTAAAAATTTCTTTCAAACCCAAAGATTGAATAGAATCCTTGCATGTTGTCAAACATTGTTTTACATCTGTATTATATCAATATTTTTCTTTGCTCGCATTTTCCTACTTGGTTCCCCTTGACCTTGAGCTTTGATGTTTGAACTTCTCGCCTTAAAGCACATTTTCCAATCGCACCGTAGATATTTCATTCATATTCGGATAATAGTGACTATAAATGTTTCCGGGTAAAAAAACGCATATACGAAATAAATTCACACACATATATTACTATGTATATAGAAAAAACGAGTGAATCAAATAACCCTAGCTTTTATAATTTCCATACAAAAAATTATAATAAATACTCGATGATATGAAAGATATGTTTATGATACTAATTAATCGTGATTAAAAAATATTATAATTTATTTGCACACACATGTATACTAAAGGCATTGTTTGGCCCAGAGGATTTGTTCTGGGCGCTTTATAAAACGGTGTTATACGAAGTCATATTAACTCAAAGTAGGCACGAATAAATTTAACGTATTTTTTAAAATATTGCATATGTTACATAAAACGTGGCATTGATTTTTGTGATGAATTTCCTTGCTCTTTTGAAAATCAGTCAAAAATCATCCAAAAGGTATGTATGTATCTCGTTAATTATTCAAGTAAAATATTTATATACAGTAGCAGGAGTATGTTTTTTTTTTTATATAAAGTACTTAGTGAAAAATAAAAAAAAACATTTTAAAACGAAGAAATGAAGCTGCTTGACAGAACGAAAATTGCGACCTTATTTATACAAGGAAAATAAAAACTCCCGCAAAACTGCAGCATCGATGGGGTTCTGTCAATCTACAGTGACTCAATTTATTAAGAAATTCATTAAAAAAAAAAGTTCGTTTTTTAAAAAGATTTTTAACGTAATCAACTGATTTAAAACGGCAGTGGATATAAGAACAGAGTTTATCGGAGGTACAGAAACCGAAGTCAGTGTCGAATTATTACGGAAAAGTCTCAGAGAAGATGGTTTTACGACAAGATCACCGTCGAAAAAATAACTTCTCTTGAAACAAATGCACTCCAAAATACTCCAAGGCAAAAATTTACTGTACATGGACTAAAAAGGATTGGAGGAAAAATATCTTCTCGGATGAAAACAAATTTAACTTGTTAGGCTCGGTTGGCATTCAATATCTAAGGAGGAAAACATGAGAAAGTTTGACGAAGAATGCATCAGCCCACCAGTGGAGCATCCAGCAGGAAAAATGGTTTGGAGATACTTTTATTACTATGGAGTTGGAGATTTAGTGTTCGTCGATGGAACTGTCAATGCGGACGTTTATAAAAGAATCATTATTGACAACATTGTTCCATCCATAGAACAACATCTATCTTATATTAACGAATGTATCTTCCAGGACGATTCTGCACCACGCCATTGCAAAAGGTCAGAATTGATCAATAGAAAAGGTGTAGTGTTCAACCAAGATAATGCAAGATAAAGTTCGTTAACTCGCCAAAAGCTTTTACAGCTTGGATGTGATATACTGCAACGCCCACCATATTCTCCCCCTGTGTTATCTATCAATTGGTGAGTCCTGAGATTTTTTAGCGGTTGCAGTGTTTTTGTTACAAACAAACTCAGTTTAGTTTGTATAGTTTTTTGTTTCTTTTCTTTATTAATTTCATAATATCAGGCAAGTGTTTGTTGAATAAGGCGACGTACCTTCGTAGAATACCCTTAATTTAATCACTGATTCAGGGAAAAGCTGCAGCCATGTCTTTTAGCATATTTTTCATTGAGTTTCTCATATTTTTTTATATATTTCCTAGAGTTTATCTAGTTCTTTTAACTTTACATATATTTTATTCTGTAACTCGTTCTTTCTCAATCTGAATCAGATCGTGGTTCCTCAACATCATTTATCAAAAGTTGAATTTAGCCTTAATTGCCAATTTCCAAATTAAATTATTTAGCAAATTGTACAATAAAATTGGTTATCTCTGCGACGGATGAGGCCAGAGCTCTACAATAGAGCTATTGCGCCTATGATGATGATCTCTTCGACTTCCTTATTCCTATTAAAAAAAAACATTTTTCTTTCTTCGGCATGAGCGCGAATAAATGTGAGTCAAGGCGGTCGTTAGTCGAGAATTGACTCGATTTTTTTTAAGATAAAGTCTAGGTTGATGTTAACACCATCCAAAATACTATGTCTTGCTTTTGTACGCTTTTCTGAATCTTTCACAACAATTTCGGTTAACCTTATCAAACTTTTATTAAGAAAACCTGAAGCAATTACTTTGGGTTCATCGTTTTCAGAATCACTATTGTTAACTTCTTTTTGATCTGCAAATTGATGTCTTCACTAGAAAGCTGCAATAACTCCTTAACATCTTAGTTATCTATATTTTCTAGTCCTCCTGCTTCTATTAGATTGAAATTTTGGCCAACGACATTATCAGTTACTTTTTGCCGTGCAAGTCAATATCATCTATGGCATCCAAAAATTATATATTTTTCCAAAATTGCACAATATTTTTTTAACAGATAATTTTCTTAAGTGTTAGGGGGGTAAGTGAACTACTTCACTCGAAATGCAAGAGTTTACGTCCGACAAGTTTATATTAGATAAAATTATCCAACAGTAATAGAGCCATTACATATTTTTTTTAAAATCACAGTAGCGTTTTACGATTGAACAAAAATATATGGTAAACCAATTTTGAAAAGGTCTCTATTGTTCTAAGATATCTTATTAAATTGCCAAATCGCGAATATTTTAAAATTCCTTTCCACGAAAGGCGTTATATTGGGGCTTCTAACAAACCATGTTATATCGAAACAATATTAATCGATGAAGCGCTAAAGAAGGCTTCATTGCATTTTAATTCTTCTTCTTTAGTCGGCACTTTCAAGTCCGAAAATGTGATTTTTTGCCAATAAAACGACACTGCGATGCATCAACCTCCGTATTAGACGTAAAACAATTTTTACTGCAGAGCTGCAGCACCCTAAAGCAAATTTAGGATATATTTTTTTATATAATAATATATGTGTCTATTGATTGAAGTGCGCTGTCTGCTTATCGGCGTTAACAGCGTTACCAGCGTCGGGTATTGGACGGATGCGGGCCGGTAGCGGAGTGCGGGGGGGGGGGGTGTCTCGCCACTGAGCGCCGTATCGCAATGCAACTCATACTGTACCTGTACATCCTTGAGCCATATGCCGCTCGCCAGCGTATTTACAGCATATTTCACCAGCACCACTGTCATTTTTCCTCAAATATATCAGCTTTCGGTGATAATTCTTCTTAAAATGATCAAGACGATATCAACGGAATTTTCATCGTCAAGGATCTTGATTAAAAAATCAATGAAGATTCACGGAGTATAAGTATCACACGTCATACTAATAAAAATATCGATGAAAACCCGTATAAAAAAGGGGATATCGTATAAAAATATTATAAAGCCCGGCTTAGGGGGTCTCATTTTAGGATGGCTGGATTAGGCGAGCCCCCTTTAACACCGTTGATAAATACAAAGAATTAACCAAGCTGGAGGATGTCATAATATTAGCTAATGGGATAATAATAAAAATCTGATACGGACGCAAAGGGTTTCGCGACATCTCTTTCATTCTCAAGGCGGTATCATGGCGGAGGACAGAGACTGAACGCTCACGCTAAGCATTATAAATGAGAAAAATGTCGAGTTGTCGGGGGCCCGTATAATTTACATGCGTTTTATATATATTGTCATCCATCCATCGATTAACGCGATGGATTAATTAAACCAAAGCGTCGATGAATCGAGGGATGGATGTCGTCTCGGCCGCAATGTACTTACTGTAAAGTATGGGTTGGACAGCTGCTGGAGGTGCTGGGGCTGAGGAGTCTTCCTGTGGCAGCCACTACAGGAAGCCGCTTCGTTCAGCTTGCTGGCGTAGTAGTACATAGCCATGCAAGCCAGACCTTGACCCGACAATTCTGCACTACATCCGAGACTGCTGCATAACTCGCGAGTCAATACGGTCGCACTGCGTGTGTCACTCGAGCATCCCGAATAGTTCAGAGTTCAATTTTCTAATCCATTGTGCAGGCGGTGGCCTTAATTTAAATTGTTACACGTGGCCACGGGTCTATTCAAACGTGAGGACAAAACGATTACGAGAGCGGATCCTCCGCCCGTGCCGTGCGAATATCAGAAATTAATTGAGAAACATTTATTTTTCAATTACGTCGGACCGAGGAGTAGAGGCCGGATCGTTAATCCATTTATAGTCAGTTGTCAACAAGACTCCGCTCCAGTCAGATGTATCTGGTAAATAGTCATATATTGTTTTTACTGATAACCCCCATTATAATGTAAGGGTCATTGAAAAAAAGAACCAGACAACACTTAACATTATAAATAGTATGTTTCATCATGCGTGTATGGTGCTTTTTATCAAAGCTGGCAGGCAGAGTAGCATTGAACGAAATATAACGTTTGATGATAAATCTCAAGTCAACAAATATGTGCAAATAAAAATATTAGGTTTTCCGGATGAAAATCAGTTGTGGCTTTGGTCCTACAATACGTGACTTTACTTAAATGTTAAAATAATGAAAAAAAATATGCAATTAAATGCATGAGAATCTGTTTGACGATGCCAGGGGTGATTTTATTTTAAAAATTATGTATTGAGTGCTGAAATCGAGTCAAATGCAATATTGACTATACGAGAGTTGAGTGACAAGCTAAGTTACCCTACTGTAAAAGAACCGTCTTTCTTTTAGGGCGATAATGTCCGTCTCCATATTTCAAAGATAACAATGATTTCAAAGTTTTTTTATTTTTTTCAGGCATTTCAAAGTTTTTGCTTACTTTATTGCTGGCTGTCGAAGATGTTGCACGTGTGCTCGACGATTTTTACATGGGGAAAAAATAAAAATGTAATAGCTCTATGAGACATTTTCATATTTTCGAAATAAAAAATATGATGAACGACGTTTTGCAATGAAAAATATTACGAGAGAACGATATAATCGCTGAATCATCTTTGATCAAACCTAATATGTTTTGTTTAAATGCATCGTTTTGATATAATTTAATAGCGATGGAAATTAATTGCCGATTTGATACCATGAATTTTCCAATTATCAGATATTTTCCGTGTGAATTTTCATTATTGAGCATTAATTATTAATCGCATTAAATTGCATTCAGGGGTATACAACCAGTGGCTACTCATATGCGATTACATGGTATCGCGGTAAGTTTGCTATTAACCAATTAATTAGCGAACGCATCTGTTGTTGATAATGGCATGGTGCGGAGGCGACGGATGGGGGGATGGGGTGCGGTAATCAAGGACCACTCCCTGGCCACCCTTAGCCAGTAGATGGCTACCGACCGAAGCGTGACTATATCACCGTGGCTCTCGTCTCATGCTGAGGATGAATTTCAAAATCCGATTCGTGCGTGGTCCACTGTCACTTGGATTTGGCGCAGTGAGTGTTCGATTATTGCATTTCATGAACGATGCATTCCAACGAACGCCGATAATGAAAACAATCACGTAGTGTGCGGTGCGTCGCCGATGAACTGGCTCGATTTAATATTTGCGACAAACATGGCAAGCATTACAATGTGTATTATTTCGTTTCGCTCGTGTGAAATGCTTCGATAGCGCACGATGTGTGTCTGTACAGTCGACATACTTAATTCCATACTATTAATATTGATACAGTATTAATATTTGATATATATAAATGTGTTTCAGATATTCTCCATATGCGTCTGGATCAATCGGGCCCCCGTCTTTTCGCATTCGCCGTTATTCAATACTACTGGAATGACATGAGGACGAGACGTTTTATTTGATTTTTTTTCTTAGTTCAAAGATGCTGCTCTGCGCGTCGTCGATTAGGACTACGCCCCGTGCGGGCTGTGCCAAAATAAAGCTATCCAATTACCAAAACATCCTGCAAAAACAAAAAATGCCCTTGCGAAAGCTGTGTGCGTGGCGGAGTCTCGATTCGTGTCGGGGGCGCGCGCGCGGGGGATAAACAAGCGGCGGGAGGGGAGGGACGGCTAAGGCGCCCCCAACCGATGGGCCGCGGACCGCGACCGGCCCAAGAGCGTGCAGAGGCGCCACTGGCGGCTTTGCGCGCGGGGCCGGCGACGCGCGCAAACGCGCCCGCCGCCAGTAATTGTGCCAATATTCACGGTCAACGAGGGGGAGGGTCCTTATCCCGAAGGGGACCAGAGCCATCTTCGAGGAATCCCCGAAATTTCGCCAAGAGTTCCCGAGAACGGGTAGGGGCCCGAACCGCGAGCCGGCCGGGCTTCGCACGCACCGCCTGAGACTGATGTCAACATTAATGTTATCTATTCATTTGTAGCGGGGGTCACCGGTGACCCCCAGCAAGATAGACCATTGCACATTATGCAAGTGATTCCACAATATGTTGGAAATTTTTAAAAACTCGTGACAATGTATAACCATCCCTCACAAAATGATATGAAAAGCGTCATCTTCGTTCCGTGATTGATACTCATTGAAATACAATGGAAACACCTATAGGAATAATGTAAAATATTTCCAAAATGCCCATTTGCTAATGAATTATTTTCATTCGAAAATAAATTTACTTAAAAAAGGTTAGAACTCTTGTCGAAAAACTGAAAATAATTCAAAGATAATGAAAGAAATCCTAGAACGAATTGAAATTAGCACCATTAACTTTTAATTTACTTATTGCTAAGAAAAATCACCTATCTATTGATCTAGCATTAGGGGAAAAGCTGTACCAATTTCTGGATTAAGAGTCATTTGTCTATAACATCCCCCATTCATCGGAGTTCTTTGTAAAACTTGGAATCAAT
The DNA here is from genome assembly GCA_022495035.1 of Philopotamus ludificatus. Classification (NCBI taxonomy): domain Eukaryota; kingdom Metazoa; phylum Arthropoda; class Insecta; order Trichoptera; family Philopotamidae; genus Philopotamus; species Philopotamus ludificatus. Next base: position 62,816 of record JAGXCT010036197.1, read on the forward strand.
GCTTCAGTGTACAATGATGAAGATAGAAGAGCTGAAGTAGAAGTAAAGGATATCAATTAACCTGAATAAGCTTTTCATTAAATTTTCATGTAATTTATGTAGTCTGTTTATTTGGGATCCTAAGTTTTTTTATTTTTCTCTAATAACTCTTTCAATATAAATCCTACAGTCTAAAAAATACATATAATAAATAATCATTGACCTTTATTGTTCGCAAATGCGGAAAAAAATTAAAACAACAATAATCGCTTCTGTAGCCATTGGTGCGATGTTTTTTCTCGCTCGCATCCTGTACGATGTGCCAAGTGCGAGTGAAACGGAAACCTCATGAGATCTGAACATCTTCATTTCTATCATAGAATTCATTATTATTTTTATCAAAAATTAGAAGACACAAATATGAACGTCTGGGGATTAAAGAAGTGAAAATCTAATAAAACAACATCAAGGCCTAACTATCAATACTAGAAAATGGATCTTGAAGCTTCTGCGTTGCTTTCTTTAGTTAAGTTTGGTTAGAGATCCACAGCTGAACCATACGTTTTTCTATTGTGTTCCTTTCAGATCCTCAAGTAGAAATTCATTGCCAGTTCGATGATATGTATTTTAGGTTCAGCGTCTCATAGATTATCTAGAAATCTCCAACAGAAGATGCTTCAAAGATAATTAAATAATCGTAGAATATTTCCCGTTAAACGTTAAGCTGAAAATGTCTACGAAAACAAAGGTTCAGATATGACAAAGAAGTAGTGAATTTAATCCTAAAGATATTTTCCTCTTCAAATACACATCTATTATCTTGAACATATGTAGAAGAAAATAACTATAATATTAATATATAAGGCAGCAGCAATGCTGAAATCTCTAAATTTTCCAATTTTCCAATCAATGATACGCGTATAGTTATGCATAGATCTGTTATTAATAAATGCTGGAAAATCTACGTGGAAAACGAGTGAAACGTAATCATGATAAAACCACTCGATCGTATCGAGTGCGTATGAGAACTTGACTCGATTGTCCTTCAACAATACACAATAAAATGAATAATCCAAAACCTGAAATCCTTAGTTTAATGAGAAAACAATCAAAGATGGAAAATCGTTTTATTTCATTTAACATGACCGTGAGCATAATTAACACAATGATAAAAATTATTATTAAATAATGCTCGACAATAACGAAAGACATTTTAAAAGAGCAGCGAGGAAAATGTAGGAAAATCGAAAAGCGTTTTCGCCAGAAAACGTTTTAAAGAATTCTAAATTTGAATATAATCAATATTAAAGTGAAGGACCTTTTATTTTCCTTCACCACAATACGATTTTCCAATTTCCCTTTCTATCCGATATAATCACGAATATGACCCTTAACTTTGATTTACACGCTCAGTACAGATTTATTATTTCTAGACATTCATGTTAGGTACCACAACGTTATACACAACGATTCCCATTAAAAAAAAAAGTAGCACAAGTGTGCCGGGTTAATTGATGTTTACATCATACTGGTTTTCCACCACGTATCCCGTCTTCCGACCTATATTTTCCCGTAAGTGCTTTTTCAATGACATCAGAGAGCTTGGGAATCAAAATAGGCACAACCCTATACAGCTGGGGAATCAAATTTAACATTTAAAAGGGGTTGCCTTTGCAATTCGCGTTTTCCCGAGACAAATCAAAAGATTACTCATAAATTTTCCGAGTATGAGATCTGCGATAATATATTAAATCATAATTGAACCGTGTTATAGAGTAAATCAGCATTTTCATATGTAATTAAAACTCACATTTCTCATAAAGCACACGAACTCTCGTATATGTTCAGACTTAAATAAATACGGAGGTTTCTTACGTATGCGTTATTTATTTTTTCAGAGCAATGAAACATCGTGTATTAAACTATACGTTATTTTATTCAAATAAATAATCCCGCCTCAACCGAACCTTACAGGCGACTGAATAAAATCGTACGTTCAAAGAGAGTGCAGTGTTTGAGTTTCTCAATCTATAGGATTTATCATAGAACTATTTTTTAATCCATACTCTAGGATGAGGATTTAAATTTAAAATAAATTAAGTACATACTTGCAATGAAGAGCTGAGGTTCTCGATCTCTAATCGATAAAATTGATCTGAAAATATATAAAAATAATTAATTATATATTATCTGAAACTAAAACACATAATTATTCTACAAAGAAACGACCTGCTGTAATTAAAACCGGCAAATAATAAGCGTTGGTAAAAACGTTGAAAACTAAGCACTAATAAAAAAACATCATTTTTAATTAGCTGATAATTTTTTTTTAATATTAATAAAATTTACACATCATTATTGCGTATAATTTTTTTAATAAAATACCGTGAAATCGCTGAAATTTTACAACGCGTCAGCATTAAATATTATTTTTAATAAAAATTAATTGTAGATTCCGCAAGTAAATTACATCAGCGTATGCTTTTCAAGAAACACAAAATAAAAGGACAATTTTTATATGCATTCTTCTTTTTTATCTAAAAAATATATGCAGTCAAACCTCCTATAGCAGTGCAGAATGTGCCGCATTTCCTTCAGACCGAAATTTTCTAAAGACCAAATTACATATGTCGTAAATGTACAATACATTGCCGTCAATGTCCTTTGGCTGAAAACAAAATATAAAAAAAACCTTCATAATACGAGTCTCTAAAGTGTAGATCCTATCTCGTCGCTATAGGAAGGTTGACTATTTTAATATGTATCCCAAAAAAAAACTATTTAAAAAAATATCTATGCTTATAAAAGCTTTAAAGAATAGAAAATACATTATCAACATTACATTATAAAATAGATGATTTAAAAATGATTACACTATCTTATACAATAATCTTTAAAAAGTGTACGAGTTTTTAACCACTTCTCCTCACACGCCAACGTCTCACTGGTGAGTCGCATTTGTACTGGATCCCGTTATGCTTTTAAATTAACCCATCCACAGAGGCTCAAAAACAACCGAGTCGTCCGAAGGGGGTCTATCAGAGACTTCAAGCATTTCGAATCAAGATAATGATGATTTATTTTATCTTCTCCCTTTTTTTAAAAAATGGATTATTCTAACAATAAAAATAGTTATTCATTATAATGCTTCATAAGTTTGTCAATATTTTGGATTTTTCTACTTATCTATATGATAACGCGTAAATCACACGAGCACTCGGCGATATCTCGCTGCAGACTGGCCACCACGCCGCCGACTGACACGGCACGTGTCACTATTACATTTCACTTGCACTTGACCCATCGTACAGGATGCGAATGAGAAAAAAACACGCCCGTGGCAACAGCGAATATTGATGTTTATATTTTTTCTCGTAATTGCACACAAATGACAATTTATAACATTATTCTTTGTACTTTTTAGACAAATACAAAAAAATAGGTAAATAAATCTCAAGAAAAAAACTCTAATTAAATTACTTCCTCTGACAAAATAGGCTCTCTAATAAGATCAGCAATACTCTTAAAAATAAAAGATTCCGAAAATGCTATTCATATGCCATTTGCGGATGAAAATCACTGGTAAACCTTTGTGAAGCCTCGTTCTATTAATCCTTACCCTCGGCATAACTAAAATGAACCAATTGTCTTACGGGAAATGGAGTTGCAAGAAATTCAGACTGAAACCTCTCTTGCCAATTTCAAGCAAAAAATAATGTAAAGAAAGAACTTTTCCCTTGATATTATCTCACAAAGATTAAAAAATACCTTTAATGAAAAATCATCGAATTTTTTCAGTAGAATTATCTAATTTATGTCTAGAAAGGCTATGTACTAAATATTTAAAATTATCGACATCCCATATTTTCATAAGATTCCGTTTTCTGAATTTATAAGAATTTTCTTATGCGGCTTTGGAAGCGCTGATTTCCCATTTTGCATGCTGGGTCAAAAGAGTTCATATTTCAGGGTACCAGCATTTGAAAGCTCGCCGCTTGTTCCACGGGAGTGCCATTAGCCCCGAGACGAGACGAGCCAGGTACACCTCGACATAAAACTCCCAGAAAAATGTCCGCATATCCGAGAGCAGAGTAGTTGAAATTCACAAAAGCCTCTGCGAATTATAACAAATGCATTTATTGCACATGTGTTTACGGTCGGCGAGGCGCTCCAATACCCTCCGAGGGAACAAAGGCTCTATTGAAATAAACACAAATCATAAATTTCGCCATATCGCACTCCAATGAAATATTTTGTTATTGCATGTTACGCAATGAAAAAAATAATGAAAAAAATATATAGTGCAGAAAATTGTTGAACCATTCCTTGCATCTCGCTTTGTATAGGGTACGCAAGTAGAATTGGCAAAAAATTAATCGGAAAAATACATACAATATAAGATCCATGTTTTCAGTTATTAGTACAAAACTAACTGCCACATTAAAGTTGAACATGAGGAAAAAATCTGTTCAATATGTACCTCCCGACGTTATAATACCACCCATTTCTGAGGTCACTAGAAGACTAAGTAATCCTGTAGATGATTTCATTAAATAATTAAGCCAACATGGACACGAAGAATTATTTAATCTCATAAATGATTTTTCACGCCAATTCCAACTCGCACACGCTGTATTCCTCATTACGTAAAATATTACAGAGAGAAATTTCAGTTTCACATTTTCAATGAATTCTGATAAAATTTTCATACAAATTACTGCAATGCACTCCCAACCACCCCATGCCGGTGGTTGGAGTTGAAATAATAATAGCATTATTGTATTATTTCTCTAATAAACTCGGGAAAATATTCAGCATATCATAGCGAATAGTAATACAACGCCATAATGTTTTAATACGATTATTTATCATTATTTCTCTCTATTCGGACTAAAAAGCTCGGCATAAAATAATTTTATTAAAGAGGTAAAATTATATTCAGATTTGAAATAAAAATATTTTTTTAAGAGATATGAGAGACATATACACCTGTCCCTCGATTAACTCGGTAGATACGTTCCACGAAAAACCGCGTTAACGAAAACCGCGTTAAAAAAGACA
>JAGXCT010036197.1:69727-121954 GCA_022495035.1 Philopotamus ludificatus
GTTAGATTAAAACCGCGTTAAAAAAAACCGCGTTAATCGAGGGACAGGTGTATTATATAATATGTTTCTATGGAAATATTAGACGGAATTGTCAATTAATTGTGATACATTCAAATAGAAACTCGCCATGTAGAAGACTAGGGCAATATTTGATAGATTAAGTTAGATTTTTTAATTGTATTTTGTAAATTATACGTAATCAATACATTTTTTCAATGCTCATATTTTAAATGTTATGAGACCTTCTTCTCTACTTCTCTATTGCACATTTAGTTCGCACGGCAATGAATTACATGTTTACGAAATATGTAACCTTGAAAATTTTGCGTTTTGTAGAAAACGGTGCTGAGAGAGAAGCACTATATGAGGGTTGACTGTACACTATCATTAGGCTCAGAGAAGGAGGAGATACGCCCCTACCCTATTATCTAAATTTTCTTTGCCAAATATGGATGTCAAATTTTTAAAAGTACAATCCCAACAAATCCGTAAAAGCTTCGTCGGAAATGACCAAACAATGTCACATTACCTAAACTTACCGAACTTTCATTTATTTCATCCAATTGCTTTGGTATTTATATTATATTAGTAATCAATTATAGTTTTTAAATCAGCTATGTCCAACTGGTGGCCCGCGGAACACTTGTGATTCAATTTAAGATATTGTGTTACCCTTTCGAGGTTACCTACGTTCTAAATATTTAGCAATTGAAAATTAAAAATGGCAATGACATACACTCATCCTTTGCATAACACGATTTTTGTTTTATCGAAAAAAAATATTTCATTAATTTTTGCTAAAAAAGACTATCCGCTATTTTACACATATTTTGTACTCTCGCTTTATACGGTTTCGTTTAACACGTAACACGTAACTATCTTCCGTATTAAGGGAGCGATGGATGTATTTGAGTTTTACGATGGATAATGGATAACCGTTTAAACTATTAAACAACTTAATTAGTGAAAGTTAAGATTGTATAATATTAATATATGCTAATTAATTCACAAAATTAATTAAAACTTGATCACAGATTTTTAAGCATTAGGAAAATTTATCAATTTTCTTAACTTCATTCGATGTGAAGGTCGAATCAGCGCATCCGATTTTACAAATGGAGCTTATAGATTTGCAATCAAGCATTGAGATGAAAGTCATGTTCGGAGGAAATGAAATACATGAATTTATTAGAAATTCTTTATTTCCAAAAATAAGGAAAATGACAATGTGCATTTAATTGCATTTGACATATTACTACGGATCGGTTTTTTTTAATAGGCTAGGTAAAATAATAACAATTATGACAATAAATTATTATTTTTAGCAGCTTATTACACAATCTCTTTTGAATACGGTACATATTTCATGAAAATTAGATTATCGCTGAAATTATCGCGGAATCTGATCTGAAACGGTTTTGAAGCATTATCCAAATTTATGTAATATAAAACAACGCTAGTGAGAAGAATAATAATTTCATTGCGAACGAAAAAAATTCTGAACGAGCTTTCAGATTACAGCATGAAAATTTACGACTGAATATTTCGAACCGCATAAAAAATTAGTAGAGTTTAATCTCTGATTACATTGTCAAAGGAGGAAAATCAACACGGAATCGAGGGCGAAGTCGCGTAATCTGTTTGTACGAAACCATTGTATTCACTGTGCAGAACTGAATCGTTAACTTTCTCTTTAGCTGACGAAAGTAATTTCTTACCAGATCGCAAATCCTGAAGACCGTCATCCGATTACGACGTTTCGCATTCGGTTTCGGCATTTATAGTTTTCTGAATATATGCAATTTATATTAAGTAATTGAATTATGATTCGATTTTCCGTGCAACTATATCTTATCACGTATCGAGAGACATTGTGACGACGGAGGAATTGTTGCAAAAGCCATCAAAGCTTCGGGCCATTTTGAAAGCTTTTCCGTAGTGATAGTACTTTGAAAAGTTTCAGTAATGTACGAAATGCAGTTTGCCGTCGCCGTCGGACCAAAGTTGATCCGTTGCCGTCGTCAAAGTGCCAATTTACAAGGGCAACTCGATCAAAATGCAAATATAACAATTATCGAATCCGACGTAGACGAAAAATATTAGTCGATATATTTTTGTATTGAAAATGAGTGAATCACGTAGCGGATTTTAGATAATTTCATTGTCAATTTGTTTGTTTTCTTGTGCATGTTAAACCTGTGAAATTGCAAAACCCCATTGTTCAATTATTTGCTCTGAAATCCGACCGAACGTGCTTAATATGTTGTTTCGGCTACCGCTGGTATTCCGTAAATCCACCTCATAACAAAGAACCATAAAATAAATAACCAGCTTGTAAATAAAATACACCTTAGAATTCAACATATTTTTATATTCATATTTTGGCAAAATATTTAGTTTTATTTTGCAATAAATTCAGTTGAAAAATATAAGCGGGGATGAAAAGTAATGACCACAAACATTTTTTAAATATTTTCATATTACTATGGAGACTAAGAATGGTAAACGGGGTTTGATACAAAAAAATACGCCCAAAGAATTATTATTTTTCTCCAAAATACCCAGGGGCGGTTCGTCTTTGGATGCAAAAATAATTAGCTGAAATATGCGAACAGAACCGTAATCGTATGTTTTGAGCATTTTTGTATCCTAGCTTTAACGCGAACGAGTGTTGTTGGTTGGTTAAGTAGTGGAGGTAAAGAGAGAAGTTCCGTATTACCGTATACAAAGGTCGCTTTTCGTGTGCTGCACAAAGCTCTGTTTGGGGCAGATCTGTATATGCCCCACTGGTATATTTTTTACTATAATGATAGTTTTGTTAATGTTTATATGTAAATAAAATATATTTTTGTTTAATTTCGAAATAAGATATTTGATAAATCTTATTATTTTTGTTGGTTCGATCTCACTTTACTAAAGTTATATACGGTTCATTTTTTTTAAAATAAGATGGGGGCGCTTCAACTTCATCATGTTTCACCTATTTTAAAGTCACGAGCCGCCCCTGAAAATACGTATATATTATATCAATACTATTTTTTTTAAGTCGTGAAGCGATTAATTATTATTACTATTTTTTCAACTTTTTTTTTGTTATATATATAAACTCTTAATCCACTTTCCCTCATTTCTGAGGAACGTGACCATGTGCATGATTCCCTCGAAGATGGGACACTCGAAAAGACGTCGTTTAGGGGATAAAGATAAAATCGCTGAACAACATAATGAAAATTGGATTTTAGAAGTATTAAACTATATTAATATTGATATATAGATAGATATAGATGATCCGTCGTTGATTAAAGGTAATAACAGTTACCGCTACTGCAGATAGTACCCAGGTGGATGACCATTCCGAAGAATTCTGAGTAACGCTGATCAACAAAGGGGTGGAATGGAGGGTGACGACCTTTATTTAATAAAAAAATGAATTGTCAAAAATACAAGATGGAAAGCGGGAAATTATGCACTTCAGTATAAAAAAAACTGCGATACAAAGACAACGGGAAACCTCTCCATTATATATTCCCATGAAAACCATGTCCACGGTCCTCCATAAGGGGAATCATACACATGATCACGTTCCTCAGAAATAAGAGAAAGCTTCACGACCTTATAAATAAATAAAAAATCCAGCAATAAAAAATGCAGGCCACGTTCGAATTTTAAAGCTTGTTTTGAGTTGGGACCATAAGTGAGAAATCCCGTTCGATACTTTTAGCAAATTACAGTCTACTTTGCTACCTTTTTCGCCTATTTAATATAAAAATACATAATTCATGAAATCCATGTTAGAATTCATGTAAATACAACTTGGTCTCGTATAACACGTCGCGTAATACTAATCCGTGTTATACGAGATTCGAAATTCATACGAATACAGTATTTGCGTTCCAAAAAATCGAAAATATCGAAGTTTGGTAATATCCTTTATTTTTCTATTAAACAATCGATAAAATATACGTTTACATATTTATTGAAAACACTTGATTATTCATTCATCATCACTAACAATTCTATATGTAGAATTATCGACGAGCAACATGGATTTCGGCCTGGACGCTCAACAGTCACGGCCTTCTTGGTTTTTCAAACTTTGTGTCTAAGTCATTGGACAAGGGGGTTCAAGTCGACGTTATCTACAACGACTTTGAAAAAGCGTTTGATAAAGTCGATCATGCCAGACTCATTCCTGAAACTAGACAGTTTCTAAGCACGACAATTTTACGCTTCTTTTCCTCGAGTTACTCAATTGAGGAAATAAGTGTGACATAATGACTCCCAAACGTCGTATACATAGTAATACACCTTCCGTATTCCGCAGGGATCAAATCGACCTGTATTATTTATTTTATTTTATAAACGATATTCATAGTGTCCTTCAATGTAAATTCTCACCTTTTCGCAGACGACTTTTAAAAATATTTGATCTATTACTTCAGTGGAAGATGCCCTTCGTTGCAGCTGACATTGATTCTTTGCACGGTTAATAATACTAAATCGTCTTCATTAAGTATTGAAAGTCAAACAATGACATTTTCTAGATCAAAAGAGCCCATCATTTAATTACAGTCTTGGGAGCGTAACTCTCTACAATCATTCATTAAAGATCTGGGTATTGGTTTGATTCTAGCAAAATTTCTAGTCATGTATCGGACGTGTACAGATCGCCAAGAATGTTGGGCTTCGTCTTGAGAAATTTCACCTACATACGTAGCACCTGTCATACGAGTGCTATACGATGCATTGTCCGGAGCTTGCCTGAATCAAGTTCCATTATATGGGCGCCTTATGACGCCTCGAATTCCCTCAGATTAGATAGGATATAGAAGAAATTTCTAGGTATCTCTACATGAGGGAGTTTGGATTCTACCCAAGTTTATAAATTAGCGCATGGGTGCAGGGTTACTCAAAGAACCCTTGAGAAAAGAAGATCGATTTACTTGGCAAAGCACTCTTCCGCTTTCATTGGCTACATAACCCTTGTACCTTGTTGTCCTTATGGGCGCCACTCACTACCATCGAACCGTCACGTGTTTCTTTTCTTCCAAAGGCGAGGACAGTACCACCTCAGAAACTCTCCGGTAGCCAGAGCTTACATTTTGCTCAAATCATCAATGAATGCGTGGATATATCTGATGTCAAATATAGCCGTTTTGTTGATATCCTATATGAAATTTTATAATTCTTTTCTTCAATTTATTGTAATATATGTTGTTGTTGTGTTATTTATTTTTCTCATGTATTATTATGTGTTATGCGTGATTGGCGAACTGGGTCATTCTGTAATGCCAATCACGCATTGTCTTTAAATAAATAAATAAATAAAATAAATAAATAAATAAATATGTTCGACTCTTTTTCGATATTATTGTTGAGAATCGCTTCTTTAAATTTTTAAACCATCATCCTTGTGATCAAATTATGATTGTTGGACCGTGAAAAAAATTGAGTTATATTACGGGGATAATTAGATTTATAACTAATATATATTTTTCGCTATATTTATGCAATATGCCATATAATCAGTGTAATAATTGAAAACAGTAATTAAATTGTTTGTTAAAACAGTGAAGTGCAGTGAAGTGCACTCGTGGCACCCTAGCTCATCGATCGCCCCTCCACTCGCGCTAACCATCCATCCCCCCCGGCCACTTGTGTGCATCTAGTGTGCAATGGTTTAATTTAACACGAGTGTCATCTGCCGTTTCATATCGGTGGCGGGTATTCCTCGACAATCGACTCTGTTCGAGTGCGTCGAGTATTGCGCAGCGCACAATAGTAATTTGTTAATGTGTCGCTTCCCGGGATCCCGGAATCTCGACTGCGATGCATCGGCGTGGTTGCATGCGACGCATCGTTCATTGTTGCACTCGCTTAGCTCCAGTTCACATGCAGAAGTTGAACCAATTGTTCCCTAGTTGCGGTACAGGTGGGTACCGTTGCGGATGCCGCACGTGAGGCGACTATCCAAGCAGAAATCTTGAATAATTCCAGATAAACGTCACTAGTTTCGGATAATAGCAGTCTAACAAAAATAAATAATATTCATAAAAAAATATGTATATCTACCATATCGTTAAAGAAAAATTCTGTGAATTTAACATGGACACGTTCAATATATTTATCGAAGGGGATCTTGGGAATACCTCTGAAACTAGTAAGTTTTTCCGAGATGACACGAATCGAGTGCACGAATGGCGACACAAGGTGAAACTTTCCAGAGCTTCGGAATAAATATAGATATCGGGCAAGACGACGCACTTTATTCCTCTTTTCCAACTATACTTTAGAATCCATAGTAAGGAAATTGAATTTACGTTGCAATATCAATAACAAAACCAAGCAATTCTGACAAAATATTGAAAAAATAAATACAATTAAATAATCAGGTTGTTCGGAATGTTGTTCTAATAGTGAATAAATATTTTATTGAATTATATATTGTCCATTCTGGTCCAATCCTTTTGACATCTTTCTGGTAGTAGCATGACATGTGCCGGCGCTATAACTGTGCAGAGGGGGACAGCGAAAAATTATAATTTTTTTTAACATGTATAAATTCTGTGAAACTCAGACCAATATATGAGACGAAGAGAAAAATGGGCAGAGCTCAATCGTCTCGCACATTTTTGGCCATGATGATGCTCATAATCTTTTTGTTCTTCGCTGGCAAAACACTGATCCAGGTGATTTTTATCCCCTATATGAAGTAAACGTTTTACCGTCTAAAAAAAAATGTAGAGACCGGAACAAATAATAATCAGAAGGTGCCAGATCTGGAGGATATGATGAGTGTGGCAGTATATCCCATCCAAGCTGTAAAAGCTCTTGGCGAGTTAACAAACTTGAGGTCTCGCATAATCTTGGTGAAACACTACACCTTTTCTATTGATCAATTCTGACCTTTTCTGTTTAAGTGAATCATTCAATTGGTCCAGCTGATGACAGTACACTTTTAGAATTGATCGTTGTGTTGTCCGGTAGAAGCTAAAAAAAAACGATTCCTTTGAGATCCCACCAAATTACCTTTTTTTTATGAATATCGGCTTTCGAAGTGCTTTGAGCTGGTTTATCTTTTTTACTCCATTATCTCTTGCGTTTAACATTGTTGTAGACAACTCATTTCTCGTTTCAATGCGCTTCAAATATGGATAATTTTCTTAACGTTTGTGAAACAAATCACAGACGTCATCGCGACGACACAAATTTCTTTCAGCAATAACATGAGGAATATATCGAGCTCTGAGATTAAACCTAGGCGTTTCAAATGATCATGAACTGTCGAATTCGATAAATTTAATCTCTCAGCATTATCCCAAATATAATGACGTATCTATAGATATACTTAAATAAATTCATATTTATATTAAACATGATCCTAATATTATTTTAAATAAATCAGACATCTAACTACAGCAAAGGCTAAAAGAGATGGTTTTGCCGTTAAAATGTTTTTTTATTACTCGGAAAAATAATTATTATCAGATTGTGATTAATAATTGTAGATGAAAGATATTCAACAATTGCAATTTGCCCTTTTCAGTGGCCTTGAAAATAATATTTTTTATTTTGCAACGAACTGGAAAATAAAACTCACTCGAATGGACTTGAAATGCAGTTCCACGTCGGTTACGATTTAAAGCAAAATTACTCACTCAGGATTCCGTCTCTTTTATTTTATGCTAGGAATAATTCAACCAAGTTGTATACGTAAATTGTAAATAACAGGCTGTTTTGAGGTCATTGCGTATTATTATTCAAATCGTTTTCTACCCACCATTTTCCATTTTCCAATTTCCAACTTTCAATCATATTCATATTAAAAAACTTAGTTTCTCAAGAATTTATTTATATTTATTATTTAAATGGCTATCTAACCCAAAGCAGGTCTGGAGGAAACTACGCGGTATTCGCTGTTCCTGGACTTCTTCTATCCATCTCCCAAGTACAAGCAATACAGCTGATATAGCAATAGATTCTACGCAGTAGTTTTTGGTTGGTACCCATTCAAATATCGAAAGTGAAAAGCAACATTTTCGGCATATTGTACTTTTTTACTATGGAAAGGTAAAAATGCTGTTCAAGCAAGAAAAAAATTATCCGTGGGGTATAGAGAAAATGTATAGACAGAACGCCAGTGCCAAAACTGGTTTGCTAAATTTCGATCCGGAAATTTTGATGTTGAAGATGCACCACGTTCTTGAAGCTGATGAAAACACAATTCCGTTCATGATCATTTGAAACGCCTAGGTTTAATCTCAAAGATCGAAATATGGATTCCCCATGTTCTTACGGGAAAAAAATTGTGCCGTCACGTTGATGTCTGTGTTTTGCTTTTCAAACGTCAGGAAAATTATCCATTTTTGAAGCGCATTATCACTGGGGACGAAAAATGAGTTGTCTACAAGAATGTTAAACGCAAGTGAGCATGGAGTAAAAAAGATAATCCAGCTCAAAGCACTTCGAAAGCCGATATTCATAAAAAAAAGGTGATGCTATCTGTTTGGTGGGATTTAAAGGAATCGTTTTTTTTAGCTTCTCCTGGACAACACAACGATGAATTCTGAAGTGTACTGCCATCAGCTGGACAAATTGAATGATTCACTTTAACAGAAAAGATCAGATTTGATCAATAGAAAAGATGTAGTGTTCCACCAAGATAATGCGAGACCTCATACAAGTTTGTTAACTCGCCAAAAGCTTTTACAGCTTGGATGGAACTGTAAATGCAGACGTTTATAAAAGAATCATTAATGACAACCTTGTTCCATCCATAGAACAACATCTATCTTATATTAACGAATGTATCTACCAGGACGATTATCCTACCACCAAGATAATGCAAGATACAGTTCGTTAACTCGCCAAAAGCTTTTACAGCTTGGATGGGATATACTTGCCACACCCACCATATTTTCCAGATCTGGCACCTTCTGATTATTATTTGTTCCGGTTACTACAATTTTTTTTAGACGGAAAACCTTTACTTTAATTGAGGAGGTCTAAAATCACAACAAAGAACAAAAAAATTATGAGCGTCGAATCATGCAACTGCCAGAAAGATAGCCAAAGGTATATAATTCAATAAAATATTTATTCACTATAAGAAAATCGTTTTTCATTTTCGTAAAAAATAACGAAATTACTTTCCGAACAATCTAATATATATATATTCTGAGATGATATCCTAATATATGGATACGATTTTTATAATATTTTTTTTATCTAAAATACATGTGTTGTTATTCTATCAAGGGATGGTTTTGGTGTATTTGACAAAGTATTCGGCGACGATTTTTCAGGATATGAATCTAAAATTATAATCGATCCATAATATTTTCGAAACGCATCCATTCTATGCAATTAACATTGTAAAATCCATTGAGCGCTTGGCTCCATCTCGCATGACTGAAACATCCTCAGCTAACCGCAAGAGCCTTAATTGATTCTAACACTCGCAAATAATTATACTCTGCTCCCAAACATCAACATGCTTATGCGTCCATCATTCCACATCCCGCTGTATATACCCTTTGTACAAAATATGCGCGTGGTGGACGTAAATGTTGCATATTTCTGGTAAATATGGTTTGAATTCTAACGACGTCCATGTCCTCATTGAAACGAAAGGACCACGACATGTATGAAGTTTATTTAAATATTTTCATGAAATCGGACATGTCCCGAGCATCGCCCGGAGTAGAGAGAGACGAAAATGTTACGATATTTTTGTTCTATTAATAACATAATATAAATATTTTTTATTATACGATTTTATATGAGAGATTCGTCAATGCGTTATATATTAAACGTATTCAACACGAATAATATTTCGGCACGTTCGTGTTTCATTACATTATCTTTTTTTTGTATATAATAGACAATATGCAATCATCTCGATTCTGATTGTTAAAGCTGAAGTCAACGTGGGCGGTGGAGATAGAGATGTCTGAAAAATTGTTATCTCGTGATCATGGCTTTAGACTTTTAAGTGAAAACATGAAACCGTCAACTCTTCAGGCAAGATCGTCGTATAAATAAATCCGTTTCCTGTGCACCCACTTTGCTTAACGATAAGTCACGAAACGATTTAGCATAAACTACTCCCTCGAAGCTAAGCAAAAATTGCTTGTGTTTTCGCGTTTCCGTTTTCATCCAATGTCAAGTCGACGTATCATTTAACATGTCTCTGCCACTTTGGCTTATGTCTTTCGCAAAAAGTTACAGGAGCAAAGTCCACTTGCCACTAAGTATGTTATAGCTTCACTCTAGTTGTCAAGCACTGCAAGCTTAAATATGGTTGAACACGCAATCTATGTAGTATTTTATAAAAGTTTTAGTCTAAATAAATTTGCTAGAATGGACACGGTCCAGTCTCTTTAATGCTTTTCCTTTAAAAGCAGTCAAAATTATGCAGTGGTTTGAAAGGGTTTTAACTAAAATTAGATATCGTAAAAGACACATATTTAAACTTATTTTACGTGTTTATTTTTCTATATTTCGTTGTGCAAACTTATAGGATCCAATTGAATTTTTCCGGGAAATGAAACAATCTGAAAAACCTACCCCCACCTAAATAGGAAATGAAGGCAGTGTCGCCTGATACAAAGGCAGAATTAAAAACGTAATATCATTAAAATTATTGGAAAACGTGACAATTTTTTTGTTATCCTGTGTAACTTTTTTATCAAAATCATCCCATTTTCAAATAATTAGTATTTGAAGTTTATTAAGTCCTAGTCGTGACTATTTGGGAAGTTTTTGATAACACGAATAACTCTTTTAATATAAATCCTACATATCACAAACTTTTTGTATTTGTCTAAAAAAAATCTATAGAACAAATATTATAAATAATCGATTTTAATTGTCCGCCATTGCGAAAATAAATCAAAACAACAATATTCGCTTCTGTAGCCATTGGCACGATGTTTTTTCTCGCTTGCATTCGGTACGATGTGCCAAGTGCGCGTGAAACATACACTAGAAACTACACATTCCGCAAAAATTTGGTTGTCGGTCTAACGGCGGCGTGTCCTCAGTCTGCGACGAGACTTCGCCGGGCGTGTGTGTCATTTACAAGTCATATCGATTAGTATAAAAATCTAAAATATCGCCCATTTTAATATTAGTTTACCATATTTGGTAGTATGAGGCCGTGAAGGATCGGTTAATACATTTTTGCACAATTCTATCAATTAAGTTATTAAAAGAATACTGAATCAACCCTTGCCTTGAAGTCGAATGATTTTAGTAGTAGTAGTAAAAACGTTCAAAAATAAGGCTTAAAAATGGATTCCGCGTTGGAATTATTTATAGTCTAGTTATTAGCGATTTACAGTCGGATTATTTTCTGTGACATCCTTTCGCCAGTATCGGATTAACTCTGGACGTTAGAATCCGCAGCGACCACATTCAATTAAATCTTCTGCATTCGATTCGTATGCTAAAAATAATTCCTTAATATATTTTCGATAACTAAATCAACTACGGCCACCATCGAACGGACGAAGTTAACCGTTTACGAATATAGAATCCCTGTACCACGTCGAAATTTAATTCCAAAGGACAAACCAAATTTATCTTAAAGCTACTACGGATCATGAGTTGCAATTGAAAATTTTATGAATCGTAAGATTTTACAATACTCGAGTGAATTTAGAAAGCGTTACATTTTTTTGTTCTGTATTTATAGATAGTTTTCTCTCAAAAAGGGCAGAGAGAAAGTAGCGTTTTGAATAAACATAAATTTATAAACATCGCAAAAATGATATATTTTATATAGCATAGAAATTATCAACGATTCAAATTAACGAATTTATTTTATTCTACATAAAACATATCAGCATTATCCGTATTTTCCGATTATGCACGCTCCTCCCACCTGACATTGATCTCACACTATCGGTATTTAATCATTTTGTTACCGTTTAAATCACGTATACCGAATTAATAATTCCACATGATAATTATGTAAATATTAAAGAATGTACACCGCTTCATTAATGTATATAATATTGTTTCGTAAATTATAAGAGAATATATACATAATATAGCATAAAATAATTTGATTACCTATTTTTAGGGCACCTTTTACTGAGATAATTATTCAAATGAATTCGATCAGAATATACTATGGAATAAATATGGAAAATAAATTTATAAAGCTGTGAGCGAATGGAGTTTAGTTTCAGATGCATTTATGTGGTTGATACAATATACCGATATTTTTCCAATAATTTACTTAAAATATTTTCGAAGAACTGTATATATAATACAGTGGAATAGAAACTGGAATGCAAATAATTTATATACCAATGACCCAAATACTGAAGGAGCTTTTAATATTACAGCGCAAGCTGAATAATTTTATGAAACGGGATCGTTATTATTTTTGAATATTTTTGACGATATTTATATCAGGGTTGAACGACAATTAGGCGCCAAAAATTGAATACTGTTTATCATTTTAACACGATATAATAAAAAAATAACTGTACAATATTATTGTGTTAAGAAGCCCGAAGGAGGATGATACTTTGTGTTTTTGACAATTTTCTAAGATTATAAACATGCGGAAGATTTGAAAATATGATAATCAGTCGGTGCAATATCAAGTAAATATAATGGAAGCTGTAGGTACTTTAGTACAAGCTTTATAGTGCTAACAAGACCCTTATCAACGAAACATGAATCTCGCTAAAAGGATCATGAGAATTTTTGAAGCTGGAATGACTCATTCTAAAATACAAGAAACATTCAATACAAGGCTCGGTTCTATCGCCATTTTTCCCAGCGACATATCAATTTCTACCAATGAACAGACGATCTTTATGCAGATTATGACAATCAATGCAGCCACACACTGCTTTTAAATCTATCTAATAATTTAATTTGAACATAAATATGGTCCATTAAAATAGATCCTGAATCTTTCTAAATTGTATTTTTTAATTAATCAAACACCCATAAGTGTTGAAGGACCAAGAGAAAATACATTATCCAAGGGAAGAGACCAAGAGAAAATAAATCATGCTGGCAAACCGTTGCTACTTTGTACTTTAAAAGCATCTACGGTCGAGATTCGTCTCAAAGAAGACCAACGTCAAGCTCTACGAGACCCTCATCAAACCCGTCCTAACATACGGGTCTGAATGTTGGGCTTTGACATAACAAGTTGAGCGACAACTGGATAGCCTGGAGCGCTGAGCTGTACCGACTATACAAGGACATACCGGTCACAGCTGTGATCAGAGTGGTCACGTATCAAGGATGCGGGACATTCAGCCGCCGAAAAGGCTTTTGGTTAACAAGCCTTCCTGTCCCCGGAGGAAATGAAGACCAAGGCTGAGGTGATTGGAATATGTACAGAAGGACACTGCATCATTGCAACTTACCGGAAGATGGAGCAACGTAGCGGCAAACCGTATAAAATGGAAAAGAATGTTGGATGAGGCCAGGGCTCTACACTATGGCTGTTGTGCCTATGATGATGATAATTTTTGAAACTGAGTAAATTGCCTCGATGTAATATTTGATCATCTCACTTGGAAAAACCATATAAAAATATTATTAGAAAAAAATACTATAACAAAGCTATCCTTAGTGGATCCTATCTTATAGTGCCGGTCTCGAAGATGCAGGACAGACAGCCACCGAAAACACTTATAACCAACAGGCCTTTATATCCTCGAAGGAGTACCAAAGCTGACTTGGAGCTACGTTGCGTGCGCTTTGGGGTATATATATAATGATGCAGGATGATGACAAGGTCCTGCGATGAGGCTGGACCACCAATGATAATAATTTATATCGCACAGCTGAAGAAATGGCAGACATAAATAAAAATAAAATGCTGAAATGTGAATAACAGTCTATAGGCGTGATTAAAGGGCAGGTGCGGACAGGACACCTACCACATTCCCCCAATACACGCGAGACGTTCCCGTACGGGACGCCATACAGCGGTATTTCCCCCCATGCACGTTGCACCAGTGATGGTGCACGGGTTTTATGTCTCCCTCGAATTGCAGAAGCCGGAGGATGAACAGAGGATGGAGGGGAAGCCTCCACGTAAATACATCCGAGATGGGAGGCGGAGGTAGGTCCTGGGGGAGGCGGTATCGATCGGGGGACCGGGAATGCCATCCCTTGCAGTCGCTGCCGGCAAACTTGTCCTGCATCGGCGTCGGATGCCTCAAAGCAAATCAATTCAATATCCGGAAAAAGCTAATATCTGTCAGGCAATTTAAACTGAACGATCCAAAGCCGTGCTGAAACAAATTGACATACTTTTCAGCCAATTTAATACTTCCATGCAGAATACAAAGCTCGGCCATATAAAAATACGCGGAGTTTCTCTTTTTTGAAAAAATCTGTAATTATTCGTCAATTTTAATTGTGTTCTCGCCATTTCCTCGGTTTTTTTTTCCTCTTCAGGAATAGAAAAAAGACGCAGGAGTGGGGTTTTCCAAAACTTGACAAACTGACCGCGATTGTCCCGGAATTTAAATTATTGGCCAGAATTCCGGATGAATCTCAATATGTCCTGCAATTTCAGAGCTCCAAAATAGCTCCAATTTTTCCCTCCGCTGATCCATCATGGTGGCTTTAAAACAAACGCGACGTCCGAAGGGGTTCTATTTATAATTGAAAATAGATCCTAAGCATTTATTCAAGTCGATTGATTTGAAAAAAATATTCTAAGAATAAAAATAGTTATTCATGATATGCTTCATAATTTGGATTTTTCGACTAATCAATATGACGCTTAAATGACAACGCACACCCGACGATGTCCCGCCGCAGACTGAGGACCCTCCGCCGACTACCGACGGCCGAATTCTCGCGGCACGGTTCATAAGTATACGTTTTACTCGCACTTAGCACGTCGTACCGGATGCGAGCGAGAAAAAACATCGCGCCCGTGGCAACAGAAGCGAATATTATTGTTTTTTATTTTTAGACAAAAGTTTGTGGCATATAGGATATATATTAAGAGTTATTCGAAAAAAAAAACTATGAGTCCCAAAAAGACCCCAACGGCATGGCTAGGGTAAAAATATATTTATTTCTCCATATTTTAAACTCAGATTCAACACTCCCCCCATGTCAACAAATCGACTCCAACTCCGACTACGATCAGGACTTAAAAATATCAGGTATATATATATATGGAATCTATAATTTTAAAGTAGATTTAATTAAATCAAATATATTGATTAATAAAATCGCTTTGTAATTATAAATGTATGCGATAAATATAGTTCAGCTGTATGAATAATATAGAATGACTGGCCCCACCGTTCGTATCGAAGTGTTCTCCATAATTAAATAAATACAGTATCGGAATTGATCAAATTCGTGACCTAGTGATGTACCAAATGTAAATGTTAAGATATACTTTACCACTATTTTTAGTAAAAATATATAGTACTTGAGTAACTGAACAGCTGCCGTATCGGACAGATGGCGAGTTACCTAATTTCTAAAAAGCAGCGATCGATTAACAGCGTATCCATCGACAAGAACGTCCAACGGTCGAAATCATCAAAGCATTGAGATGTCTTAAGAGGGTCATCATCGGCAATTTTAATTATCAGATTAGAAAACGACTGATATGGCATGCCTGGCTCTTATTATCGCCAGTGAATGAACGGTCAGCGATAGTTAATTCGCGGCACGCGTGCCGCGCACGCGATACTGCAACGTGTCACACACGTTGTTTTTGAAACACCGTTCAATCGAAAGTAAATGTAAAAAAATAATAAGGTATAAATAATTAGTACTTTCTGAAAAAAAATTGATAATCGGTTCATTTTCTTTAACCCTTTGTTTGCCGAAATCCGATATATCAGATTTTTCTACATTAGCGAGAATTGCCGGATTCAACGTATCTGAAATCATAGTATCCAATACATTTTAAACCGTCTGTAGGGTATTTGTTTCAGGGGTATATAACATTTTTAAACAACACGCGCAACGCATACAACGCCGCCGCTACAGTATATTTATAAATTAACAACACAGTTTTACTTTTTAATTATTAATTTAAAAATCGTAACATTTCTGGAATAGTAATCCCAGAAGGCCCGGCAACCAAAGGGTTAAACTAGCAGTGACGATGGGGTCTATTGGGGGACCCAAGCTTTTGATTTTTCTTGAATAACTCTTTTAATATAAATCCTACATGTCACAAACTTTTTTATATTTGTCTAAAAGAGTCTAAATAATAAATATTATAAAAAACCATTGTCCGCAATTACGGAAAAAAATAAAAACAACAATATTCGCTTATGTAGCCATGAGCGCGATGTTTTTTCTCGCACGCATCCAGTACGATATGCCATATGCGAGTGAAACGTATACTTGGCATTTACGCGTCATATTGATAAGTAGAAAAAATCCAAAATATCGACAAAATTATGAAGCATATCATGAATAACTATTTTATTTCTTAGAATAATCCATTTTTTTTGGCTTGAATAAATGCTTGGGGTATATTTTTCATTATAAACGGACGACGCGGTTGGTTTCGAGCCGCCGCAGTATGGGAAGGATCATAAATTCTACTGCCAAAAATGCTTTTCACGAAAATTCGATTTTTAAAAAAAATGGCAAATAATAAGCTATTGAGGTTTATTGTATGACTATTTTTTTAATATTGGTTTAATATATTTAGTAAAATAATAATAATGTTAGAACGGGGAATAGTAATTATGCCAATACAGAAATAATGCATATATAACGGCAATAAAAAAGATCTTCCTATTTTAATGCATTTGTAATTCCATATGTAATCTCGCTATGTCAAAAAAAGCAAGCGACATATTCAATCGAATATATTTTTTAATTGCACATAAATCTTATATATATACACCCATCCCTCGCTTAACACGGAAGATAGGTTCTGCTAGATCACCGTATTAAAGCAAGAGAACAAATTAATTAAAAGCAGGGCTAACAAATGAATGAAAAAGAAAAGATAGGTTCTGTTTTAGAAATAGTTAAAAAAATAGGTAGATAGAACTGAAAATTTATTGAAGCATTATGAACAGAGATAAAAGATATTATTCAATGTCACTATCACTAGAAGATATTAATATGGGGATTTTCCTTCTTTTTATTGGCTGAATGTCATCACCACAACTACTTTCGATTACATTTTCTGTTATATTCCGACGTAGTTCAAAAAAATCGGTAATCCGTGATTGTTCATCTTATTTGATATTCTTGTAAATCTCCTCATATCTTGCAACGCATTGTTTAATTTCTCATTGAAATTTCAAAGCTCGATCCATATCTGGATTATTATTTAGGAAATGCATTTCTATATTTCTTGCCATTTGCAACCCATCTTTTATTGTTTTAGCAGTAATCGTTGAAATTGGACCAGAATTTTCAGTATCGCTTTCGGCATCGCTTTTGATTTCAGGAGGAACTCTTGTGGTCATATCAATTAATTATTCTTCATTTAACTCCTGTTCATCAAACCATTCATCAATTTTGTTGATAGCTAAAACCTGCAATCCCTCACCTCCTATCGAACGTGCGATATTAATAAGTTCTACAAAGTCCCTACAAAGTCTAACGTCTACAAAGCAAGATTTAGTCGAAAAAAACATTTTTTTCAACAAAACTGAAACCGTGTTAAGTGAGGGATGGGTGTACTATAATATAGCCTATTCTATCTATTTTTATAAAAATAATATATCTTCAATTAATTTCAAAAGACAGATTTTTGGCAGTCGACTTCATGATCCATCCCACTGTGCGCCGTGGTCGGTTAACAATAAATATTAATGAAATATACAGTGGATCCTCGATCTATCGTCTCTCAAAAGACTTCAAGAAAAACAATGATTGCAGTAATATTTAAAGTTTGGACGATAAAAAAAGATCGATTAATGCGAGAGGGATAGTTCTGGATTCTACCGTAATTATTTGTGGAGTTGTAAATATTCCAATCGACCTAGATATTTTAATGTGTCGTCTATGTGGGTCATCCCTATTGTTTGTCCCCGAGTCGGTTCACCACATGACCAATTGATGGGGATAGCAATGGTACTCTTGTGGCGAAATATTCTAATTTTAAATTCGCAAATGGCACATCGAATAAAAAGAAAGCATCCAAGAGAACCAAAACAATCGTGAGTCAGCAAGCGGAGCGAGAAATGATTTAAAAAATCATCATTACCGCCAGAGTGAAAGCGGAATCAATTTACTTATATATAATGAAGAAGCATCGCTGCTATATTTTTTTCTATGCCAATTTGCATGTTCCAAATATTTGCTCACGTGTCCCGGCATTTGGGCTCAAAACGTGATACGATCACGCCGCACAACAAATAGCAAGCGACCCTTTGATCTTGAAAAAATAAATATTATAAAAAAAAACATTTTTTCATTACACACAACGTGACTGAAGATTATATTTAAGTAGCGGAATATATTTATACTATTGAAACGTAAAAGGTTGAGACACAATGCGAACGTTGCAAAAAAAAAATATATATGTATATATTAGAAGCCCGTCGCTGAAAACTTGTTAATTCTATTGTTGACAAAACGTGAAAAATATATATATAATACTATTTTAAACTTTTCATAATTCTAAAGATATGTTATTAATAACTATTAGGGACAATAAAAAATATTTCTTCAATAATTTATTACATTTGTATTAATCTTTTCCAATCCGTCCTGGTCCAAGATATTATTAAGCAAACGACTTGAACCCAGGTTTTTTGTTTATTTAATTTAAAAAAAATAATGTATTTTCAATCGGATATCAGATCAAACCCTATAGATGCTTCTTATTCATTTTACCAATGGATATCTCTTTCAATAAATTTGTAAAAAAAAAAGTGTAACTCACAGATTCGACTAAAAGCGGAGACAGTAGAAAGAGTTAATCTGGCGAATATAGAAGATGTGATAAAATCTATATAGTGTCCAAAATATATTCTATTCGATTTACGGATTTAAATAAAACTATCTGACTGAATCGTGGATTTCCATAGATTATTTATTCATCCTAGCGTCAGTTTTTAGATTGGACCTACTACTGGAATAAATTATTAGACAGATATATTGCTTCGTAAAAAAACAGAGAGCGCTCTCCGTCATCTAGGTTTAATTTACAACAAAAAACAGTAAACGATTGAACAATATACATACATTTTTGAAGAATCAGCTCTCATATAGCAAACAAATCGCGCTATAGAAGCCCAAGCAACCATACACAATTTGGGAATAGGGATTTTTACGTACGCATTTTTTATACGCATATTTTAAATGATCTTATTTTATGCTTAGTTTGCGAAGTTCGAAATTTGCAAGTTGACCTCGAAAATTTAGACTCTGGAGGGGACTGTTGAACTTGTAATAGCAGGGAGCGCTATTGGAGGGGTGCTGTACAGCAAAAATAAAGTTAGTCTAATCGATTGAATAGATTTTTGTACAATATATATGTTGCATAATATTCCCAATAACTAATGGGTTAGTTTTTTTTTTTTTGAGTCGTGAAGCGATTACATATTATTATATAATTATTATTATATTATTTTTTATTTTTTTTTCATATAAGAATATTAATCCACTTTCCCTCATTTCTGAGGATCGTGACCATGTGCATGATTACCATTATGGAGGACCATGGAAATGGTTTTCATGGGAATATATAATGGGTTAGTTAATTAAAATTAAAATTGTAATGTTAATTACATCGAAATACAGTACACTTCCGATTATCCGGACTGATAAGGTGGGGGTGGATAAGCATGGATAATCAAGAAACACGGATAATACTAACTATTAATTTTATTTCATTTTAAAATAGGATTACTTAATGATTTCCAAAGCAGACTTTTATTTTAACATGGCTAATGTTTATGATTTTGATTACTTAATCATTTAATATTAGTTTCGGATTCATGTACGAATAATCGGCACACGGGTAATTAAAACTGTATTTGTGCGTAAACGTAGTTGTAATTTTTGCCAAAACGTCGTAATTATAATTTTTTTCTCGTTAGAATTTAAAGAAATCGCAGAATGCTATATACGAGGAGTACGGAAGCTAAGACATTATAACAGTATTGTTTTTTGTATGAAAAAACTACTACGTATTCTTTGTTAACTTTGTACGCCCTGGTGGCAGAACTGAAGATTAGAATCGAAGGTAACAGTGAGCAGATCTTTTGAAAGTTTGAATTCTTCTACAAGCCGATGAAGTTCTTCTACAAGCTTCTATCTCTCCAGAGACCAAAACTCTTGGTCCAAATTATATTTTCCAAAACTCTTTTTTTTATTTCAATTATACGAGCCATTATGGTCCTCTCATATACATAGCAATAATAATAAATATAGATGTATATAGTTGTTAATTTTTCTAATAGGGGGGTAGCCACCAATAACTTTTCGGAAATGAAAAACAACTATCTACCATACCATTAAATTGATGGTCAGCTTCTGATTACATTTTTTTATATTACAGTCAACATTACCCTGCATATTGTTGACTAGGAGGCCCACCCTGAAAAAAAACTAAGGATTAATACCCAAATGTTAAAAAAAAAAAAATATGTACATGTTAGTGTACACATATCCTTATGTGCATAAATAAATCTGGTCTCTAACGGATTTCTCACCACAGAGCCAGTATACCCTGGGAAGGAAAACCCTAATCTGTTGACCAACAATCGGTCTAGTCTCGATACTTTCGCTCCTCTTCCTTCTTTCTAGGGAACCCCTCTCTGGGGAGGTCTTTCCCATGATGAAAGGATTGCTATTGCGCGATAGCGCTAATAATCACTTGCGACCGCCTACTTGACCTGTTTCCTTGCAGATGCATATGTATGCCTGTGTATATCTATATGGG
This sequence comes from Philopotamus ludificatus, assembly GCA_022495035.1. Lineage (NCBI taxonomy): Eukaryota > Metazoa > Arthropoda > Insecta > Trichoptera > Philopotamidae > Philopotamus > Philopotamus ludificatus. The sequence continues at coordinate 90,612 of JAGXCT010036197.1, forward strand.
TACTGCAGGGAGTTACCGTTACTCTGTCACCGTGACTCCTCGTTAAAAGCAGATAACGCCTTTAGAGAAGAGAACAAACGAATAATGAGGCAAACCCTCCTACTTGTTCGACACAGCTGGAGAGGGTAAATCCGATACCAACATGGTGAAGATACCGTCCAATGCCAGCAATGGCCAAGAGAGGGAAACTCTTTATAAAACCGCATACCAAGACGGCTCCTTCCTGGTCCTCAAGTGGCAAGCGGACATCGAAAGGGGAGCCCTCACGTCACGACCTTGTGGTTCCTTTGGCCTCGACTACCATGCGAGAGTTTGGTAAGGTCCCATGCCCTCAGCGAGTGAGAGCCTTGTGACTGGCAAATGATGATGATGATGATAGTTGTTAATTTTTCTAATAGTATTTCTTCTTAATTTTTGCTGCGTTTATCAATTCTTTCCCAAGTGGGTTCTCGAAAGTTCGGAAATTCTGCATACGATTACAATTCCGCTAAACTAATCAATCTGACGCGTAAATGACAACGCTCTCATCGTTGTTTCCCCGCAGACTGAACTCTTTCAACACGTTTCACTCGCACTCGGCACATCGTACCGAATGCGAGCGAGAAAAATCATCGCGCGCGCTTTAACAGCAGGAAATATTGTTGTTTTTATTTTTTTTCGCAATTCCATACAATAAAGGACAGTAAAGACTTTTTTAGACAAATAAAAAAAGTTTGTGAAATAGAGGATTTATATTATAGAGTTATTCGAAAAAAATAAAAAACATGGGGTAACCAATATACCCCATCGGCACGGCTAGACTAATTTTGTTCCTATCTTTCGTCCATACATTATTTTTGTAACTAAATACTCTTTCTGGATATTTTTTGATAGCTTTCTTTCTTAATTCAGTGAGTTCTATTTGAATTCGTAAACAGTTCTGGTAAGAACTCCAAATTATTCCCAAAATCTTCGATCTACAGTGCTCTTTTTTAAGGCTTTCAATTTACTACGGTGAGACCCCGTTGTTACGTTTTTGAGGAACTGATAAAAAAAACTTAATATATAGAAATATAATTTAATTAGCGCAAATAGCGGGAAAACGTGAATTCCGGGCACGTAAAAACGAGGTGTCACTGTTTTAACATTGAAAGATGATTAGACATATACTTTTATGGCTTATAATTTAAATTAATACATCTACAACCTAAATCAAATGTTGGATTTGAAATATGAAAAAATATTCGGATAAAAATCTCGTTTTTTATTGGGTTGATACAAATATCCCTGATGTATCTTGACATTAGTAACCATATTGGATGCTTACTTTTTATTGGCTAACAAACATATACGTTTTGGTGTATTCGGAAACTTTTTACTTATAGAAAAAAAAACCATATTCGCCGGACGTGGCATTAAGTAACTCCTTCCTATTCCCGGTTGTGATAAACCGTGAAAGGGTTTACTAATATTGAGGAGAATGCCATACGAAAATTGCTTTCCAAATGAATTCTACGAATTTTTAATCAAATCTTGTAGAATACATGTATTTATAAATAGCTATTTATTTACTAATTTTAATAAATGGGCTTCTTCTACTATATCTTTTGTAAATATTATGAAATTCTCAGAAAAAAAGATCGCTTTGTGATATAAAACGCATCCGCTTGCGTGAATATGATGCAAAATCACTTTCATCGCACGAAATATTATAATGGTGAGGTGATTTGAATTGTATCAAGATCAAGATTAACATTTTCTCGTGTCGAGGTTTTCCTAATTTTTTTTTAAATATGTATTCGGTTATTAAATGCTGTAATGGCACGATTTTTGATAATGTGAATTTAATTTCAAGCTAAAAACGAACAGATTTCTCTAATTTAATTATAATAAATATATTCGTACGACTATTTAGCGATTTTAAATTATTTAAAATCGGATTTCTCTACGAATTTAAAAATTATAATAATTTCAATTATTAAGGAGGCTATAGGTTGACATCCCCTGCAATAAGTGCGTCATAGAAATAGTGCATCGATTCGTATCCACCCTATCCCAAGATACGCGGTGGGGTAGCCAATGATTCATCGCGATATATAAACGTACATATTATTTATTTGAATTATTAGTTTGACGTAAATAATATGATGAGAATCTGGCCGTTGTCATTCGTCTTTGGGGCGAATTCGAAAATTACTAGTCGGTCAGGGTGGCCACCCTTAAAATATATGCGGATCGCGAATATTTGAATGGAAAAAAAACGGATTTTTTAAATGTTTCAATTTCGATCTAGAGAATACGGAAATATTTAATCAAAATAGACTGACCATTGCAGATTCGCTCGTGAAATGCGGGAACGGGCTCATGTTGTGGTCCCGCTTCTCCTGTCACCGCCGATGACACCTGGACACAGAGACACCTTGCACAACATTCGACGCGATGTTTTTGAATTAAAACGCGCAGTAACTGTCGTTTCAGACGTTTGTTGGCTATTTTCAACGCTCCAAATGCCAGCGAAACAGGGGCATTCGCGCAAAACAATGTTTGCGGGAGAATGTATCGGAACTCGACATAACAGTAACTTGGCGGCACAACAACACAGGCCCACCTATACTTTCATACGTCGGTGTTGCCGCAACAAAAAAATCATTCAGGTAACGCTCACGATGCAGCATAATTTTTAACACATATTATTAAATAACTTCAGGGGCAGCTCGTGACTTTAAAAACAGGTGGGGCATGGTGGGCGAGGTTGAAGTGCACCCTTTTTTTAAACAAAAAAGGAATTACAAGAAAATAATAATTATCAAAAAAAAATATTGCGAAATTAACCGAAAATAATTTGTATTTGCATATACACATTAACAAAACTATTATTATAAAGAAAACATGTATTTTTCACGAAAGCAAATGAATGTAATTTTTATCAATACATAAAAATTGAATAAATTAAACTCTTAATATAAAAATAGGTATTTTTCAAATAAATCTTGTCCCTAAAGTATGTGAAACAAGTTTGCACGAGCGTTCGAAAAATGTTAATTGGCAATCGATCGAATTATGGAAACGTTAAAAGATTTTCATCAATCTGCTGATGGTAATATTAAACACTGAAGCTAGCGATCATATGTCGAGGGGCAGGTAGAAATCTGCCCCGAACAGACTTACGCAGCAAACAAAAAGCGACCTTCTGCATATGTAACACGGAACTTTTTTCTTCACTTCCACTTCCTATCTAAACAACAACACTCATTCTTGTCAAAGGTAGCGATCACGTGACCACGACGGATACAAGAATGCCCAAAGACATTCGAATACGTTTTTTTTCGCATATTTCAGCTAATTATCATTTTATTTATTAGAAGAAATGTGTGTGGGGCAGTGTCCCGGTTGCCCTTAAGGACGACCACGCTCTTGTATGTTATTTTTTTTATAAACTAGACCAATGATGGCTCACCTTTTTAGCTCGATGTGTTAAAATTTTGAAAACAAAACTAACTTCACTGCGGTGCGTGTCATATCTAGAAAAATATTTTTTGATATATTGACAAATGTCACCTTTTACTTGCGTCTTATATGTTAGCCATCACTGTGCTATACTATATCGATCTTAATTGGGTTTTTATAGGATTTTCCATAGCAATATCCGCAATTTTCAAAGTCTTTTCCTCTCATCGAGCGGTTCCCATAATATGACGGAAGGCTAGAAGTATAAATTATCTGACTCCGTAAGGTAAATCGCATTTTATTGATTAAAATATAGAGTACATGGTGCAGTATTTATAAGCCGACCGCATCCATTTCGACGAGGTAGTGTGAAGGCGACAATCCAATAATTTGCTGTGGCATATGACATTGATTGGTTACCGGACCGTATGTAGCGGTGACCGCTGATGCTATTGATATCCGATGAGGTGAAGGACGATAGCTTCACACAATGTCGTCCTTCGACGAAGAATATATCTCTTCGTGGGCGTGGAAACGACTGATTGCTGACTTAGCACAAACAGAAGTATATAAATACAGAGGTTCGCAATTATTGACAAAGCTCATTCTTCAACATTGTTTCTTTCAACGCCTTGAAAAATGTTCAATCAATTGATTAGAGTTCTAGCTCTCTAGCATTTTATTTATTTACACATTGATTCTAATTATTGCCGACATATTATAACAAATTATTATTTTTGATGAAAAAGAGATACATTCGTGGTTCATAATTCAGTTTAAAACATTTTTAAAACAAGGAATATGAAGACATAACATTTTTGACAAAATACAACGAAAAACAAGCAGATTGTCTCGAAAATGCATTTTATTATTTATATAATTGATTAATTACAATCGACAACTATCCAAGCTTTGTATTGCTGAAAATAACGTGATGTATTTTCAGCCAGAGACATCTATCAGGTGAATAAAACACCCACTATTTAAATAATGAATTACAAATATTTAATAAATAAACCTGATACTGATTATAATAACATTTAGATTTAAAAATAAATTCATGTTTTAATATCAAATAAATTTAAAAGTCTAGTTAATGATTAGGATCAAATATTTATTTTATTTAATAAGCATTTGATGAGATCATTATTAAAACATGTGTATTTTAGTTCTATTTTTATATTTTATATAATCAAATACGTCTGAGATCCTGTGTATCGCTAAAATGAAAGATTTCGATTTAATTATAGAAAATAAACTAGATCAGATAAACAAGTTTATATAATATCATTTAAGAAAATATTATTATGTAACTTCCATACAATTACATATATATACAAGGTAATTTTTGCAATTATTATTGTACCACAATATTCGCATATTTAATTTGGTAATATTAGAGAGAATTGAATTACTGCTTAATTTATATGATAGAATAGTATATTAATAAGAGTAACATTTAGTTGTAAGATGAACAAAAAAAATTATGTCAGTTTATTATGAAGTTGGGAATATTTTACATTTTCTTTAGAGTATTAAAAAATCAAAAATCATAACAATAATTGATATATTTATTTTCATTATATTGTACACATATTTATAATATGATGTTTAAATAATGTATATAACCAAGTAGTGTTTATATTAATGTTTATGTTTGTGTAAATTAGTTGGTGGTGCAGTGTAACCCCATGCTACTATTTTAATAGGACTGATTCATTTTGCAGACTGGTAATACTGGTTGACAGATCGATGCATTGACTGCGCCCCCCATCGACCGGCGCGCGCTGCGTCACAGCCTCCGCCAACAACTTTTGTTCTTCCGGGGCCATGATATAGCAGAGGTGAGTCCATATGTAATAATTCTTCAACCTGACCGTGATCATTATGGCTAACAAAAGAAAATGCGCGAAAATTGTGCGTCAAATGTCATTGCGCAGATGAATCATCGCTCGCCAACATAACGATCACCCCCACCCCCCTTCGACTCTCCTGCGATCAAACATATCGTTAACAGGAAACATGTAATATGTTTTTGATAGACATCCATATTGATTTTTTACAATTCTTAAGTATATACATTACCATCTTGAAGTTTTATATATTTAAATGTAATTGCATAATTATAATAAATAATAATGGACACTGCACAATTAGGACACGAAAGTGCTGTGCTTTTTATAAATAATCTACATCTATATATCTATAACCTACTGATCTTTATACGTCCATTTGATTTAAGGATTATTTTTTTTTTCAGACTGTACAAAGTTTTTATCTTAATTATAGGTTTACAAATTTATTTATTTATTTCCGCTAAAAAAATTACAATGATGGAATGGAATGGGATATTTTATTAATACACGATCATAACGTCAATTATTTTTCCTAATTACAGTATAAATATGGAAGAACATTCGGTCCGAATGGGTGGAATTTTGGACATCGCCACAACCCAATCTGATAACATTTTCTTAGTAAAAAATGTCAACACCGATTCATCCTCGGCAAGTCGAGATAACTTATATCAATCCGAATATGCAGAGAATAAAACTCCGGAACCCTGGAATGATTACGAAGAAAATATTTATAACGAAGCGTCTGATTCATCTAACAAATCGTTCGTCTGCGATAAACCCTCGAAACAAACGCATTTAGATCAACCATCGGATCTGCCGCTAAATACATCGGGACCAATGATATGGAGCATATCTAGTTCCATCGTCGAAACGCCAGGCGATTCTGGTGTACAATGTTTAGATAGCGAAACGTCAGATCTGACGAGTGATTGCCCGCCCGGAATGACGCACAGTTTAGTTGAAGCCGACGAACTCACTTGCGATTCGACTTGCGAGAGCAAATCTAAAATCGATATCGTCGACATGGGGGCAATCCATCCGCTCAAAAATAAAAACTATTTAGATTGCGACGACATAATGACGCAGAGCGATATTGAAAATCAAAACACGTGCAGCATCGATCCGTTGAACAATAATTCGTTCATCGGTGAACTGCAGTCAAATTCGGGCTTATCGAAATATTCCGACGACGCTAACGGCGAAAACAGTGGCAGTAAACCAAAGAATATGGAAGCATTGAAATCGGCGTCCGACGACATCGTGTATCGTCGAAAATGCAAAAAGAAATCGGGTTCGAATCAGTCGCAGCCTAAAAAACGAGTGTCGTTTCATGAAGACATCCTCAACAATACAAAAACGGATAATATCCATATCGAACACGGCTTCATATCGTATCGGCCAGAGAATGCCATGAATTATTTCCCGAATAATTATTTCAAAAAATTGAACGGAGCTATTGGTCGTTATTCGTGGTGTGCCGTTGGCGATACTCCGTACGTCGACTCTCAATGCGATTATTCAAACCGCAACACCAAATCTGACGTACTTACATATGGAAGGACAGAAGTCTCCGGCTATCCAGACGACAGCGGCATATATGAATATCAATCTGAATCGAAATATATGTCAAACAAATCCTGCGATTCGGAAACGTGCATCAATAAACTCCCAATGTGCAAATGCTCAAAAGACGATACTCAAAAGAGCGAAAATAATTCTCCAGTGAACAATAGACAGCTGTACATGTGTAGCTGCAGCAGTTCCGACTCTAATTTGAGCTCCGAATCAGAAACGTCCAGTCAATCGCTATCTCTAAACTCTGATACTCGTATGAAAATCTCATCAAAGAAATGCGATAATACTCAAAAATCATACTCGTGCGATTGCATCGAGAATAATGCAATGAAACCGTTGATGAAAACGATGTATTTCTCCGACGCCAACATCAATAATCATTCAAATAAATACGACGAGCAGCTACAAATGAGCGAAGTCTTACCGAAACCCAGCTGTCTCAAGAAATCGGCGTTAAAAAAGAAGCGGTATATTACGACCGACGTCATCGAAGAGCACGAGACTCGCAACAAAGGAGACGGCGAAGGAATCGTTAAAGGGTTATTGGATTCGAAGAATTTATTCGGTTCGTTGAAAAACATATACAAAAATATAAATTTCGGTCTGTCGATTGCCGAACGGGGCGTTCCCGAGGGATCCGAGGATTGCCAGAGTGTTTCGGAAGTGTTGCCCTCCGACACGTTTAAACCGAGCGAATATCAACTCTCTAAAAGCTTCGATTCCGGATACAGCTTCAGTCAGAAATCGAATCCGAACATAGTGAGAACCGGAGGCGACGGATTCAGCCGTAATTATACACACGAAGTCGACAATCAATTACGTGGCAAATATAACGTTTCCGATAATTACAATCCTCCGATTCCATTGGAAAATGTTAGACTGCAGACCAGAAACGACGTATCCAAACAGAATCTTAGTCTCGACATGAACGCCAGCAACGGAAAAACGTTTTTAGATTGGAAATCGCAGGGGAATAGAGGAATGCTTCATAATTCAAAGTGGCTACGCAATAAATGCATCGTCAACTGCGAGAGCACAGTTTACGAGCATAAAGGAGTATCGTATTGTTACGAGTACGATACGTTCCAAACAACGTTCGACACGTCTAAAGATACATTCACTCCGATATTAGACAATATTAAATTGGACGAGTCTAGCCCGTCTAATATCAGTAATAAAGATGTCAAAGAAACTAATATTGATGTGGAAAAAGTCGCCGATAATGAAATCGATAACGATAAAATTAATACTCCTGAAGACGAGACTAAAACGATCGCAAATGATACAACAACATGCGACAGCGATTCTCTCACGGACGCCGGCGATAAAAGCAAATTTCGACTCAGCAGGTATTTAGCGGATCAGACGGACACTACGAAATCTGGAGTATCGAAACATCTCTCGTCTCCGTTGAAACAGAAGAATATCATGCGTTACGAAAAGCACACTAAGCCGTCGCTTTCAACCGAAGGCAAAGAAAATGAGCCGTGCTTCGATACCAGTAGCATGCAGGATACGACGGTAGATTCCGGCGAAATGGACGAGATAATGGAAATCGGAGACGGTTTCGAAGTCAGCTACAAAAACACTAATAGAAAAATGTCGTTGATCAATCGTTTCTTGAAGAATGTGTCGCAGAAGAAGGCGTTTTATTCCAAGCTGAATCAGAACGATTTTTTTCAACAAAAAATGAAAGAGGAATCGCTCAAATTTCCGAACATTTGCTATCCGAAAACGGAGAAGATTTCACCGAATTTCAAAGTCGCCGCCAAATATTTGGACATGTTAATAAATAAGGAAGTAATGGAAAATAAAAGGATTTCAGTCAAGCTGATGACGGCCGATGAGCCGTCGTATTTTGATAGCTTCGAAGAGAACGTCGCCATCGAATGCAACGAGAAACTTAAACTAGAACTCTTCCGAGATCCATCTGAAATCTTACACCGGGTAATTAATTATATATTACATAATATAATGTTACATTCTAATGATTTATTGTTTGAATCGTAGATGCTGAAAGTGCGATCGAATTACTCACAAGAAAACGGACAGTGGACTCCGCACTTGGTGTTTATAACGAATCGTGCTCTATACGTTGCCGACGTTCAGAGCGATAAGAGATCGTACGATCTACTATGCTATTTAACCCACGATAAACTCAACACGATCGTAGTAAATATCCTATCGACAAACATATCCATTTTATTGTGATATATTGATTTAAATAATTTTTTTAGATCGGTCCTGATAGTCAATACGTTCAAATATTCGATAATCTCGGCATATGTTCGTGTATAGTAATAACGGGCGATCGATATCTATGTCATCGATTGGTGTCGTCGCTCGAGTGGAGCTCTCGCAACTGTTTTTATAAAAATGAATCTGTGCCCGTACGCGGAGGTATACCGACTGTTTATTGGAAAAATCGTGAATGTTTAAGAAAACCATTACTCACGACATCGTCGTATAATAAGGTACGTCTCACAATATTATTATAATATTATGATATATTGATGCATTTTTTTATTATTCCAGTATGAGAATTGTTTATTTTACGGAATGGTGGCGAGCAGTGCTCCGACGTCGTTTAATACGGGACGGTCGGCTAGTCCGTTCGGTCAACAGATGGAAGGTTTTTTGATGTACAAAGCCGAGCGACAGCGTCATTGGAAACCCAGCTTCTTTTTGCTCAAGTACGTCGATCGTAGCTAATGAATTAAATGAGCGGTTAATTGATTTGATCGATATTTTCAGATCTGGCGTTTTATCGTACGGCTCGAGCACTCTTCCTCTCAATGCTACAGCATCGTGCTTGCCCCATTCGATTGATCTCAAAACCGTGATCGGCGTCAGAAGGTATTAACGTCGTATCATCGATAACGAATTCGTTTTCATTAAAATTTTATTATTTTGTAGATGCACTGATATTCACGGAAGGCCGTACTGTTTTGAGATTGCATTGAGTCTCGGAGCCGGCGTTTTGCAAATGGCCGCTCCCGACGATGACGTCGCTTCTCAATGGCTGCAAGGATTACTGATGCATGCGGCTCAGTCGTTAGAAGGACCAAAATCGGACCTGAGCAAAAAAATGCTTCCGCCGTGTTGCACATTGTTGGCCACGTCTAAGCATATTATAACTCTGCGAGAGAATCTGATGATGCCTTCGAAATTGGAACCGATCGAACAACAAAATATATCGTCCGATATAAAAATTAAAAATTACGGTACGTTTTTATAGCAGCTCAAACCAACCCCTTCGTCCAAAGGGGGTATATTTATAATGAAAAATAGACCTCGAGTATTTCATGGCAAGATATTGATGAATTCTTGATTAAAAATTGATTATTCCAAGAATAAAAGTAGATTTTTCAATATGATGCGCATATAACAACGCACACTCGACAATGTTCCGCCGCAGACTGAGGACACAACACCGACTGCCGAGCAGCATGTGCTGTGTACCCTTAGGCACATATGGCGCACGCCTTGTTTATTTATTTAAATGGGCTTCTAACCCTGAAGCGGTTCTTTGCCACCTGGAGGACACTACACGATCTCTAACAGAGACAGGTCCGTCTCAACCTTGATGTCAGTCGTAGACCTTGACGGTCCTCCTCCAGGTTATCTCGGCTCTTCGAATACGAGTCAGATCGCCAGCTATAAGCCCGGGGGCCGAGCTGTCACTGTGCGAATTGTAACAATAGCAATAAGACGAGGCTAGGGCCAATTCCTATTTAATTTACGGTCTGATAAGGTGCTATGGGTGCCTCCTGTAGCACACAGGAGGATTCCTGTAGACACACTGAATTCAGGGGGCCCTCGAAGTTCATCTCTCAAAACGAAAAAAATATATATTAACATAACAATATATATTTCATATTAAAAATAATTTATAATAGCGATATTCCGCAGACCATCGAGTACATCCCATATTATTATGGTTCAACTAGTTTTTTTTAAGGAGCCATCAGCATCAGGGAAAGTGACGCAAAGCATCGGGGCCCCCGGCAGTTGAATTTTGTTTCGCCTTCGGACATTTTTAAAATAAAGTGATGTGAAAATAAAAATGCTTCCGAAACATTGAATGTCTTAGTACGGCCCGCCAGCTAAAAAGTTGACCTAGGCCTGTAATAGTGTAAAAAACGTGCCCGCAGAATGCACGTTATGGAGTATAGGGGTAGTTTAAATATAAATAGAGAGGGGCCTCCAAATTGAATTGCTCCTAGGGCCTCCTAAGTGCTAAATTGACCACTGGGCACGTATCACTAGTACGTTTCACTCGCACTCGACACATCTCACCGGATGTGAGTGAGAAAAAACATCGCACCCGTGGAAACTTTTATTATTTTAACAATAACGGTCAATCATATAGGATTTATATTAAAAGAGTTGAGGTCCCAAATAGCTGAATTTTTATTTCGATTAACGATTTTCAGACGAATCGACGGAGAATCAAAACTCAAAACACAATATAGAAATATTATCGTTTGCTTCGATAAAAGATCTCACTGCGCTCAAGATTCCGGACAACGACGATAACTGGTGTATTTTGGTAAAAAAAATTGTATCAGATGATTCGATCGCGATATCGAAAGATATAAATATACGTATGTTTTATATTGCAGGAGTTTGTATATTGCGAAGTGCACGAAGGCACGGAAATGGGATTCTTGTTTACGAGCAGTGCCGAATTGGAAAGGTTCATAGCGACCGTCGAATCCCTTTGGCATACGACTAATGTAAGTAAAATCACGATTGACGCTCGATAATGCGAAAAAATATATTCGTAACTAACGCAGCGTGGCTTTTATCCTAATTTTTGTGATGTTTCCGATTGATGCTGATGAATATGTATGTATTTATATTGTATATTTGCGTAGCGAGCGTAATATATTCGTATTTTGGCCGATGTACATGATTGTTTATCGTAATTCCACATCACATGTTATCTGTATGCTTTTAGGAGGGCGTATTTCCTATCAGTATTCAGCCGAGCTCGGACACTGCTAGCGGCAGATGCAGCGAGTGGCACAACCGATTGGTGACGGCGTGGGATAAACTTCTTCCGGCTGCTCAGCGTTAATTAATAAATATATATACTCATTATTTATTCAAAATATTTTAATGCGATCATTTGAGCATCATTAAAATGTTTTTTTTTTTTATTTAATTTGTGATTTACAAAATCATCCGATGTATGAAGAATATGTTTCCGTTGAACATTGTACACGATAAGAAAGTGATATTTTACATATGACAATATAAGAATAGTCTTTTCTTCTATTTCATATCCACTATTACTATGAAAATATTAATAAGTGCTTTAAAACAATATTTATATGCAAGTCATGTAGTTATTTACGTTAGTCCGCTTCCATACAAATATATAAACGGGACGAGGTTTCGGAAAGTAATCGATGAAACGGATTAATCTCTATATATAGTTCAAATTTGGGTTTAAATATATTAATAATTCGGAGAAGCGAATGCGATTACTTTGCGGTATACCTTAAACTGTACGCTTGAATGTGAGTACAATATAAATAAATGTTACTATACATCCGTACGGATGAGGACAGAGTATATGAAATATTTTTATATTAGTGTTATATTTAATTTCTCATGCTATTTAAAATATTTAATACGAATGGTTTAGATGGATTCATTCCGTGTTTATGTCGAAGCTCCAATACCAATTAAGACAATAAATTGTTTATTTTCGGTGATTCAACACGCGATAATTTGCAATTTTTAAACTTTTACATCTCTCTCTCTCTCTCTTTCTCGTTGTCTTTGAAACCATATCCTCCGATTAGAATATATAGGCGCGATTATGTAATCGCATACAGCTTAATACATTATTTTTTGTACATATAATATTCTCAGCTAGTTTGAAAATATGTACGTTGTTTGATTTCACGTATGTTTTTTTTTTTTGTAATATAGATACTGTAAGAACTGATTTGTGATATTAGATACTCTGTAAATGTCCTTAAACCATGCATTATTGTTGATTAATCTGACGATCGATAATCGATCGAATTCAAAGATCTGCACAAAATAATTTCGGCGATTCTAACCGCCTATATATATTGTATATAATAAATAGACGCCGTTTAATTTGAATTCCGTTGATTATTGCCGCTAAAAGTATTTGTTTCTCGAACATAATTACATTTCCTTTGAATGAAAATATATTGTAATATTATAGGATATATAAATGCTTATTAGATATTAATATATTACATCGGAATTTTATACAAAATATATTCGCCGAACGTTTCGGAAATTTATGTATTAACACATTGTTCCGTACGATTGTTACGGTCCCTCACGATCAGTCTAAGAACGCTTAACTAGTCCACGGGTTATGAAGTGTGAATAATAAAATGATACCGTCAGCTAGTAGAGCGAAGCTGGCTACAGGACTCAGTGGAATCATTTGAGAGAGGCCTTCACCCAGTAACAAGGAACATTAAGAGGATTAGTAACGAGGATTTTTCCTTTCAAATGGAACTCAGTCTCATTAACTGCATCCACATATTACATATGATCTATGCTAGTTTGCAGGTTAATATCATTTCTACGAAACTTGCTTAAGAAATCAACAATAATATGATTTATATATAAAAAATGAAAGCACCGGGAAATGGATGAGAGGAGGAGTATAGCTTCTGAAACCTGTAAAATTGAATAATTTGGACACATCATTCGTAGACCAAAGTATCGACTTCTGCGAACCATCAAGAAGGGAAATGTTCAAGGTAAACGGTGGTTCGGAAGAAAGAAGCTGTCGTGGCTCTGCAAAATTCGCAACTGGACCGGATTTAGATCTTCAGGACTGTTCGAACTCGTCAAAAATTGACAATTCTATGAAGAAAGCAACAACATACAAATCAACTACGTTCGAAAATGTCGAAATCGTCCTAAATCAGTGATGGCTAACCTAACCCTTTTTTCTGTCGGAGGAGGGGAGGTCTTCAAAAGAATGGAGGTTATTCAGATTTTTACCAGCTAAATCCAGCTCCGATCACCACCGTGTCGTTAGATATTCAGCGTGGTGGTAGTGTCCTTGTTGTTATCGTTCTTATCCTCTCTCAAGTCTTGCTCTCTTGGCTTCCTCCTTAGTTAACATTACTACCCCGGAATAGGCGGATAGCGTCTTTGCCAAGGACGAGTTTTTGTACGGCTTCTTAGAAAGGTGTATTCTGCGGTGTCCAACTCTTTTCCGATTCGGAGCTAACCTAACCTTACTTTTTGAATCCGGTGTATTAAAAATTGAATAAACCTAACTCAGTTGGTCTTTTATTCTTTACATTATTGACTGTTTTGTTGGTGAATTGATTTGCAAAATACTCAATTGAGCGTTCACTAACCCTATCTGTCAAACGGTTTCATTGATTGATTTTTATTAATTTAACGCCGAGAATACAGACCCACTAAAATACGCAGAATGAAAATTTTTTGACTAAATCCATCGCTAAAAGTGTCCGGTAATCGGTTCCAAGCACTCGTATGATAAGTGGGGTCCGATTATTGTTCTGAGGGATGTTTGCCTGATCCTTATCCTCAAAATATACCGTAATTTCTACAAAACATTTGAAGAAATATTTTTCTTCAGCTCTTTGATTGAATCATCTTTCTGTAAAAATGCTGGAAATTGTTAGTTATGGACCAGTCTGTGCAGCTATTACTAGTTTCGTTACGATTGATATTAAATTATTCTGCAAATCCTGCATTTTTTTACAAATGCCACGCTTTTCAATCATATAAATCTGATCCCCCATCTGTCAAAACGATTCATGTTACCCAAAACGTCTTGACATGTCGCTGTGAAGTGTTAGCCATCTGTCCTAGATCATAAAGGCAATGAGGACCCAGCTTCTGCTCTAATTTACGTCACTAACAATTAAAAATGGCAATGACTACTAGGATATCAAGGCTTCTTCTTGAGTCAACACCCTCATGTCTAAGGATCTTGACCATTTTTTACCAAATCTTCTACGGTGGAGCCTGCGACGGTTTTCATTTGGTCGCTTCAGCGAAAATGTGTTACCAAGGCGAATCACAAGCTAACCAAGGGTGATGATATTGTCAGATTCATCAAGACGCAAAGGCTGGATTTATTTAGTCACATATAGAGACTGCTTCGGATGGAGCTGGAGATCGAATGGAGATCTCAAGATATTACAAGAGGTGCAAAGGCCGATCGAAAAAACTGAAGGTGAATGACTAATAAACCACATCATAGAACCATGGCCTCATCCAGCACCTTCCTCCGTCTCACCTGATCTGCAACCACGTTCTTACATCCTTCGATCGGTCTCGATGTGACAGAAGTCTACTGTACTCAGTCCAACGATCTCGGCCTTGATCTTCCTTTCCTTCGGGGACAGAAAGCCTTGTTGACCATAAGCCTTATCGGTGGCTTACTGTGGATTACGGATTTTCCCTAACCATCAGAACCCCCATCTATCGATCCAACAATCCCGTCATCTAAGCTAACGTTAACGAACTAATGATTACCCTTAGGTATTTATCTTATTTCGTCATCCTCCAGATCTTCGTTAGTATGACTGATTCGTCATAAAAAACTATAATGTGTTAAAATATGAGCTGATAATTTTTAAATGGAACTCGCACGAAGACGTAGTGTATACTATTTATGATCCTATACCAGCTTATATATCACTATTGTTTTTTGTACAATATATAATAAATTAAACGTCCATTCATGAGAAATATTAATATTTATATGATTTTTTTTTATATAAAATATACATTTGTACTGAATGTGATGAAAATTTATCAAAAATTAAATATTAGGCCGTGTTTATTGTTGTTCGAGTATTGATTTTTGTATTAATTTGGATGTGTCGGTTATGGAAATTGTTAATTTTTAAGAATAATACAAAATTATCGTCAGTATGTAAATAAATGTATGTTGCAGTATTACGTGCACAAATCACTTTCATACGGATCCACCATACGCTTTCTGATTAATTAATTGTAAACCCTCATAGAATATTGAATTCATTAGTTTTAGTTACCTAGTCATTTTATCGAACAAATCCGTTTTGTTATACAGGAGTAAAACTCTGATTTTATTTATTGTATTAATTTTTACAAATGAAAATTCAAAACGTTAATTATTTTTATAAAGCCATCAGTGTATTGTAGCGTTAGTCTAGGATAATTGATTAAATAATCAAGTAGGAACGTAGGTGAGTACGGATACCTGAATGATTGCTTTCATCATGCCATATTATAAAACTATTACTCATTCCTACTACCATCGTATTCAAAATATTGTATATCCAATTTAATCTAATAATATATTAACTATTTCAATTGTTTACTATATATATATAATATTTTCCAAATATTAGTTCAGTATTAAACAAAAAATTATTAGTTCTGATTCTTGTGATATTTAGTTGATTAATTTTTAAAATTAATTACGTTGTGATAAATTTGAATTATCCGTAGTGCAATAGATAGTGTTATTTTTTGGCTACACAAATAAACTCCTTAAATTAATACGTTATTGGCCTTTATTATAATAAAACAAATTTTGATTATACAAAATGTTTAACGTTATTTTATAACACATGAATAAAATAAATTTTGAAATAAAATATGTATGTAATCATTTAACGGTGTTTCATTTTACCTGCTTACATGTAATGTTTAATATATCGCTATGATTTTATGAATGATTTTCAGGTACACGTCGTGTATATATTATTTAATGAACGCATATTATTTCGATCGTTTTATAATATCCGAATCGATCGTCGAATGCACGGCCTCCATTTCTATATCGCTCTGAAAATACATGGAACAAATTAAATTAACACGACGTATATATTTAAAATACGTTTTTTTATACCAACATTTTTATCACAGTCTGTATTTTGAATATTTTCTTCGACTAACGTCTCTTGATAGTTCAACAAAATATTATCCTTGGTCAATCTCGGCTTTTTACAATAGTGATTCTGCTTCGGTAGATATCTATGTATGATCGGAGTTAATAAATCGCGATGTACCTTCGAATGCAATGATTAAATTCTTATTTAAAACTGAATAACGTTTATATTATAAATATTGGATCTACCGAAAAGTTCGGTCTGTTTTTAGTATAAAACAAGATAATAAATTTTATTGAATAATATATTTTCCATCACTAGTTATGACTTCTTGCCAGCGCGATGGCAATTTGTATATCCCATTTTTAAAAAATGCCTTATATAGAAGCGAAAAATTGAACCAGTGCTTGTCTGATATCTTCTTGGTTTTTGAATTTTTTGCCCTCTAAAAAATTTTGTAAGGAGAGAAACAAGTGATAATCGGTGGGTGCTAGGTCCGGAGAGCATGGTGGATTCGACAGAATTTTCCAGCCTAGCCTTGCGAGTTTCTGACACGTTCTTGAAGCAGTAAGTAAGTAAGTAAAGCAGGATAAGGAGGTCCAAGTCGGCGATATCTATAACGAATTTGAAAAAGCGTTTGATAAAGTCGATCATGCTAGACTCATTTTGAAATTGGATAGTTTTGGGTTTTCAGATAATCTCGTACGTTTCTTCTCGAGTTACCTTACTGAGAGGAAACAATATGTGTCATACGACTCCCAAACGTCGTATGCTTACTATACACCTTCCGGCATTCCACAGGGGTCAAATTTAGGACCTTTATTATTTGTCTTATTTATAAATGATATTCATTGGGTCCTTCAATGTAAATTTTCACTTTTTGCAGACGATTTAAAAATATTTTGATCTATTACTTCAGTGGAAGATGCCCTTTCGTTGCAGCTGGACATTGATTCTTTGCACGATTGGTCAATATCAAATCAGCATCCATTAAGTGGAAAAAGTCAAACAATGACATTTTCTAGATCAAAGGAGCCCATCATCTTTAATTACAGACTTGGGCACGTAATTCTTCCTAAGTAATCGTCTGTTAAAGATCTGGGTATTTTGTTTGATTCTAAGTTAAAATTGAATTTACATGTATCGGACGTGAGTATGAGATCGTCAATAATGTTGGGCTTCATCTTGAGAAATTCTCATCACATACGTAGCACCTTAGTCATACGAGTGCTATACGATGCATTGGTTCGGAGCTTGCTCGAATCAGGTTCCATTATATGGGCGCCTTATGACGTCTCGAATTCCCTCAGATTAGATACAGAAGAAATTTCTTAGATATCTCTACATGAAGGAGTTTGGATTCTACCCTTGTTTATACCCCAGTGCATGGGTACAGGGCTGCCTGGCTTATGTATCCATCGTAAAAAGAAGGTCGATTTACTTGAAAAAGCACTTCTTCAAGCTGTTGGTTGGCCGAGTACATAACCCCCTTGTACTGTGCGAGTTGCCCTTATGGGCGCCACCTCACTACCATCGAGCTCGTTCGCGTGTGCTTTTTCTTCCGCCAAATGCGAGGACAGGTGCTCTCAGAAACTCTCCGGTAACCAGATCTATTACTCTGCTTAACTACTTGGCGGAATGTGTAGATTTATTTGATGTCAAATATCTACATTTCGTTCATCTTTTGTATGAGATTTTATAATTTCATATAACGGACCAACTAATGTCAGTTTTTTTTAACATACATTATTTTCTTTTTTTTCACTATTTCTTTACTTTTATATATTTCTTCTCTTTATTTTATATTTTAAATTAGGTTTTTTTTCACTATACTACTATGTTTTTATGCGTGATTGGCGACCTGGGTTATTCTGTAATGCCAATCACGCATTGTCTTTAAAAATAAATGAATAAATGAAGCAGTATGATGTCCTTCCTATTGAACATCATCGGCCTCTTTTCTTAGAGTGCTGTTTTTAAATTATCCATTTGCTGACAGTACCTCTACGAATTCAGCTTTTTGTTCGGTTTCAACAGCTCAAAATGTGTTGGTCCTCGAATGTCCTACCATATACACAACATTCTCTTATTCAGGCTCAATAGTTTGTTTCTGTTTTCATAGGTAATCCACTTTTCATCCCCATTAATTTTCCGGTTCAGAAGGGTTCGATTTTGTTTCGTGCAAGCAGAGATGTGCATAAGATGACTCTATCATTGAAATTCTTCTCACTTAACTCATGTGGCACCCATCTCGAATATTTCCACAACAATCCTAGTTACCGAACATGGTCTGAAATGGTTTGTTGAGCTGAATCAAGCCTTTCTGCAATCTCCGATGTTGTCGAACAAGGATTTTGCTCTAACATGATCTTGACAGTATCGTCGTCGATCAAAAATGGTCGCCCAGAGTGTGGCATATCAGAAGGAAAGAAATCACCTATTTGAAATTTTTCGAACCTTCTTCTGTATGTTCTATCAGAAACTGTACCTTCACCAAACACTTTCAATAATTTTTTACACGCTTCTGTAGCATTTCTTCCTTGTTGGAATTCGTACAAAATACAGTGGCGTAAAGTAACTTATCGTACAAGATCGTGTCTCACTTAATACTAACAAAAATTCCTTTCAGTTCATTTGCTAGGTCAGTATGTATACTTGTTGAAACTTGTTGTAACCGAAGCGGACAGAACTTTCCGATAGACCCTATATATTTATAACTTAATTAAAATAGCGTATATATTATAACCAGTGTTGTGGCTTGTAGGTTATATATTGTTAGGTAGGTAGCATTTTATTTCAATAATGTAAGTTAAACGCAATAGGTGTCCGACTAAACCCATTACCTCCACATGTTTTATAAAAATATTTATGTAGATAGTTTGGTGCGTTAGAATTAATAATTTTAATGCCAACTATCCTTCGTTGAATAAATAATTATAAAACAAATAATATAAATATCAATCGAACTGAAGTAATATTAAAATTAACCAGTGTCGTGGTTTGACACTGAGGGGGAATATTAGTGTGGGACACTTTATCGAATCTTTATATGGCTGATTGGCTCTTTGGAATATGTTATGCCATCCGTCCATAGTAGTCAAATAACTAAATAAATAAATATTATAAATACCATGCTCGGCTCGTTCGGATTCGTTAAAAACGATACGATCAACCCGACGACGATTGACGTCGTGGTTCCAATCAACGTATAATATAAATAGGAGAGACGGTATAGTACAAACGGTTCGGGGCTGCAACAATAATGTTTATTATTATTTCATATTTTTATTTATTCGTTTGTAATCTTTAAATAACCGTTCATCGTGCAATGCCATGTTTTCTAATATGACGTTGTTGGCCGAAGATGTGCTGCTCGTGTTCAGGAACGGCATTGTGCATCCGGCCACGCTGATCGGCTTCGTCGGATTCACAATTATATTCTGAGCCATCGACATCTGCGTTCCTACAGAAATCCATCCGACTAATAGAGTCGACGTTAAACCACCGACTAACGCACCCTATAAATCGAATAACATTATAATAATATAATTAATAACAATAGTATAAAGAAAAGCGAAAAGAAATGATAATCTTTATCCGATAATTAACCCTTTCAATGCGGGGCGCATGACGTACATGCGCGAGATTCTTTAAAACTTTAACTTGTCGTTAATGTAAACTAGACCGAGTTGAGTGATGGTGTTTGTTTTAAAAATCAGCTAATAAACACAGCTATCTATAAATATACAACATATCACAAGAAATTTATAGGAACCATGTAATATGTAAATATGAATAGTAACGATTCAAATCGCGCGTGGTGTCTCATTCAAATCTCCGCAGTAGTATCGGTGACGCATATCACAGTATCCTGATAATTGATATTGATTTATTAATATATTACAATGAGAGAAAATGCATATTCCAATATAGTGGTAACAGTGAATACAAAATTTACCTCGCCAAAAAAATAATTTGGTCCAAAACGGCACCGCACTCAGATGCAGAATCGTGTCTAGACCCGCCGCATTGAAAGGGTTAATAGAATAACTGATAAATATTACTAACAGCAACGTGTCGAACCAAAGTTGATTGACAATGAATTGTTTTCAACGTAATCCGTTCAAAAATATCACTTCGTTTCGCTTCACATGATACTCACTGTCGTGTTGGCCCAAGGGAAAAACATCCCCAATGAAAATAATCCCAGTAAACTTCCGGCGGTGATTCCGGCAAGGCTTTTTCCGGCCTGAATCAAAGCCCCCATCTTTTCAACTAGAAACACCATCGCCACACATACAATTCCTATGATAGTGACTATCACCTTCATGAAGAAAGAAGCTCTTGCCTCGGAAATCGGTTTCTTGCACATGGGTCTTATGAGATCTTCAAATATGACGCCGGTCATAGAATTCAATCCCGTAGACATTGAACTGCAAATAATTAAAAATCAGTTTAAACCATTTATGAACCTAAACAATTAGTATCGAGTATAAGAAGAAGTTAGGCCCCTAGTTTCGATCAAAAGTTTAGATTTCAGTTCTGAAATGAACATCTCACTCGAAGGAGTGTTGATTTCTCAACCTTTTTCCTGATAGCATTGATGATATTTCAAAGTAATGGAGCATCCTCTCTATAGTTTTTGTCTTATCCAATCAAACATTCAGCAATTTGAGCAAGAGTAGATGAGTCACAACCAAAGCGATTGGTCAGTAGGATGACACAGTAAAAGTAGATACACCCCACTACATAAAATTGATCCAGGATTGGATAAGGTGTGAAACTTGCTATTCAGAAACTTGCTGTTTACACATATACGTTACTTTTCTTTAAGAAAAGTATTTATTTGTAAAAATTTTGAAACAAAATCGATTTGGAACTCATCTAGTATCATTCCCTTCTGCATAGCATCATAAGGGAAAATTTAGAGGTAAAACGGTGGTTGTGAAGAAAGGAGCGGTCATGATTCTGCAACATTTATAACTAGACCGAGTTGGGAGGTCCGGAATTGCTTCAGCTCGCAAAAAATAGAGCAAGTTATGAAAAAAAGACAAGGACCAGTGGACCACCTACGTCCGAAAACGGACAAGGCTCTTAAAGAAGAAGAAAGATATCTTGATCAAGAAAATAATCTAATATATTGAACTATACAAGATTTTAACGCGATTTAACCTCACAGAAATCACTAGAATTAGTCAATTAGGCTACGTCGCTAGTAGCAAACAATAACAATAATTTACTGGAATTCCGATTCTATCAACATGGAATATAAGACTTAAATTGAATACTTTAGACACATGATTCAGTAGCCAAAGCCTTCTGCAAACCATCATGAATAGAAAAGTAGAAAGCAAAAGATCTTGTTGTTTTGCCAACATCCGGAAACGGATAATACACAAGATCCCAGTAAAAATGTGCCAAAATATTCTTCTAGAAAAGTTTGTTGATTTTATTGATTTACATGTATCTTAACTGCTTAGCCAGTTAAATGAAGACGTCTCACTGGTGAGTCGCATTGTGCTAAGGTTTGAGTATTTAAGAGAGTAGAATATGTAGCTCTCTAGTTATAAATAGAAGAAACTGCAAATCAAAAATAAGATACGAGAACAAAAATTGTTTTTTTCTTGAAAAAACTTTTCTGTCTTGAAGTAACTTGATGCCTTAAAAGTAGAAACACTTCAAAGCATTCGTCTCAAAATGATTCTTCGCTACTTTCCACATCTTCCTAGAAGAAATTATAGTCTGGAGAAGCTCGTCGCGTTTGGCAACGTAGAAAAACTTTAAGACAGCTCTTGGCTCCAATCTAAACTTAAAGAAATTAAGAAATTCCAGTGATGAATACCTGAGGGCAGCGCTGAAAACTCCGCTGACGAAAATCCCCGGCAATCCAGGAATCGATCCAGCAATATCCATAACGAAATACGGCAAGAGTTGATCACTTTTGCTTATAGCACCTGTCACAATCGGATCGCAATCATAATACGTTGCATATATCACAAGACCAGTATAACAACACATCGATACTATCGATACGATTCCTACTGCGAGAATGCCAATTGTTCTGAAAACAAAACCATCAATAATACCTTGACTGAGACACAATTAATTATTTAGCTATTACATATTGGCCATCTTCAACGAGGGCATCGAAAGACATCGCTGAACCATCGCCTGATTGACCGAACAAGACGCCAGCCAGCTGAAGTAATTTCCGACCGTCGTCGTCCAGAACGTGTGACGTATCAATGGATCCATATCGAAGCTGAATCAAAGATATACAATCACTGTTAAGCTTAATTGACAATAGTATTGTTAATTATTTACTTGAGAAACTCCAGGCGATCTCCACTGATCGTCCTATCGAAGACAGTTGCAATACCACCAACTTTGTATGTGCCGTATATCATGACGAAGATGACTCCTCCAAACATCAGGAACGTCTGCAACGTGTCTGTCCATACCACTGCTTTCAGACCCCCCTGTTAATAATCGATCATATTAATAATTACTCATTTGACTTGCATTTCATTTGATTTACCAACGTCGTGTAGAATATACAGACGCCGCAGACGATCGGAGATATAAGATGAAGATTAATTCCGGTCACTGAAACAAAATTCGTAGTTTAACTGCAAGTTTAATTTTTGAAGATCTTCTACAGCCCTTCAGGGGCCTAGGACCCCTACGCATCAGAATCCATGGATCATAGATCATATGGTTCGTATACCCTTGACCCTTAGGGTAGCCAACCGAAAAGCATGTCATAGCTGGCGTTATACATTTGTCAATTTAAATTAAGGAATACTGGTTAATTATTAATTATTTTTGTTATGAAAACTGAACTTTGAGGCCCCAGGGGCGCGCCTCATCCGTCTAAGAGGAAATCGGCCACTGGCAAGCATTGCCACAGCCTGGCAGCCGTTTCTATTTCCTATCAGTAAGATACATATCATTGATTGGCTGACTCAAGGAGAGATCTTGTCTTGGGAAGCTTCAGGATGTCTTGAAAATCAATAATGACGTATTGCTGTTCTTGCTTGAGCAAGATACCATTGAAGGATTATCGCAGAATGATCCATACGGGTTTAGAATCCGTAATAAACATTTTTTGAAAATACTGTTGAAAAAGCATATCTTCTTGGTGTTGTTGAGACAAAGATCCTCTATATTAGCCAGACTTTATTTCAGCTGATTATTAATTTTTGAGATCCATTGAGCACAGGCTAACGTAAGATAAGTGTTCTGTTTCATAATTACCTTGGCTGAAAGCTAGAGCTGGCACATAAATCACCATCGGTATGTACAACATCATTTTTATTATGAATATTATGGATCCGAGTACGCGCACCGGTTGACTGAAGCGCAATTTGAGATACTGAAAAAAATGCGATTTATATTTATGAATAAATTTAATGGACATTGTTAAAAATGATGATACCTCGTAACTGGACGTGATTTGTAATTTGTAGAAAACCGGAAGATATACTATTGCCATTGTCACTGAAACGAAGCATTCAGAACCTATGATCATCCAATACTGTGTGCCGTACGTGTACATCTCAGCGGGTAGGCCCAATAATGATATTCCTGAAATGTAACTGGAAAAACAGATACAGTTTGAAATTCAATTTATTGCAGTTGGTTCAATAAATGTTTAATGCAAGTTTTAGATAAGGCTATACATAATTTTTCTACATAAACTGCTTGTTTTTTAACCACATTCACCACTTAATCATCACAAGTCAATCTTCATCCTTGTATGACTGCTTTCAGAGGATGTTCTTCATCATCTTAGTACTAGCCTTGGTCCTGATTTTAAATATGCAATTTTACGGCCCTTAACGGTGTCCAGAAGATTCCGCTCCGTTTAATGAAGTTGAAGCAGTGGCGGATTTAGCACTTGAGAGGTCCCAGGCGCATTTCAATTTTCAGTTCCCCCCCCCCCCTCTCAGAATATTTTCACTACACCCTGCGACTTGTAAATACTACACTATAAATCCAGTTAGAAAGCTATCCTTAGTATAAAACCAGTCCTGTAAACCCTATATCTATTGCGCATAGAATGAAATGTCTATATCTATGACATTTCATTCTATGCGCAATTTTTTTCAATAGTTCAAGTTCAATAAGTTCAATAAAAAAAGAATAATTTAAATATTTTGATTGCGGGCTGCCATAAAATGAATGGCCCCTAAGGACCTAAGAACATTGAAGGGCTGTATGGTGAGGGCCCCCATGCATTTAATTGTTTTGTCTTAACACGTTCCGGTCCGCAGGGTTCCGCGCCAAGTTTTGCGTTGGAGATTTCGCGAAAAAAATAGCAAAAGTTAAGTACTTCAGTTAAATCGATGTAACTCTGATACCATTTAAGTAACGTCAATATTTTTTTTGTTGTGTTCAGACAGGCTATCTCTACGTAAAAGAAATAATAGTTCAAAACTTCTCAAAGCGTGGTCTGCATATCAATGAAATATAAATGATTTTTGGTTAAAAGAACTGATTAAAAAATACAAACATGTGATAAATGTATGTATAATCATGAATAAAATATTGCAAATTAATAAAAATAATTTACATTATAAATCAAAACATATGCAAAATTCAAACTTACTTTAAGAAATATGTAAATCATGAAATTCTATTTTAATAATTATTTCCATTTTCTACCGACAAAAAAATATTTGCTATAAATATCATATTTATAGACGACACAGCGACATCTTTGGTGAAAAACGTGGGGAAAATAAATCCGTGTAGTGTAATAACACTCCGTAAACATAAGCGCCAACGAGGACTCGAAAACGCGTCCCCGCACTTCTACGTTGGCCCGCGAGAACGCGTTTTCGAGTCCCCCGGACCGCAACGTGTTACGCGCCAGATTCCATGGATCATGGTCTGCGGAACAGTCAGTGCATATGTTTCGAAATACGACTGTCACGTAGCAACCATAACATGTCATAGCAATGAAAAAAACATTTAAATCATAAAAAAATCGTTTTAAAAGCTCAACTTTGAGGCCCCCTGAATTTATGAGGACCCAGGGACGCGCCTAATGGCGCCTAAGGTGAAATCCGCTACAAAGCTGAAGTACCATCAGTAAACCAAAAGGATGAAAGTAATATGGGACATTGAAACATTCAACAGTCTCACTAAGCATCGTCAATGTACTTCGTACCTTCTTCTATTTAATCCTCTGAAAGCAGTCCTACTAGAATTATATTGAAGCGGTTATATTCGAGACAGGACAAATGTAATATCTGACTACAAGATATTTTACAAGATAGTGCAACTAAATTACATATCATATAATATGCATATCAAATACATCGCATGTAATAGCTTCGTTAACCCTTTGGTTGCTGAGTCGTGTCTCACTAATACAAAAACAACGAATCAGCAGTCAAAGGGTTATTAATTGAGGGCTGCGGTATTAAAATAGTTTAAGAAACACTGCAATAGATTGTAATTCTAGCGCATTCATACAAAATGCCGATATTATTAATAAGCAGAAAGATATGCATTTGACAATGTAAATAGTTTAAACTAACTTTAATGTTAATCATGAAATTATTCTGAAATACACTGCGTTCAGAAAGCATTACAATATATGTTTCTTTAATATTTCGGAAGATTCAGGATGAAGTAGAAGAATTAAGGGTGTTACTAGAACATTTAAGATCAAATTAAATTAAAATTGTAATCATTTTCTGGTATGGATATATGTCATCAATGAACATTGACCCGCCCAGGAAGCAAGGAGGTCTACGAAATTTGGATTGGGGTCTAATTCGCCTCGATTACTGTTGCAATCTCGAAGTGTCGCGCTCGGACACTTCCTGCTTGTGGATGTCGAAACGTGGCCACTCAAACGTCCATCTGCAAGGATATCGAGGTCGTGCCCGAGCTGCTCAATCACCAATTGCTGAAGCAAGCCATCTCTATTATGCTGGTGACGAATTAATGGCTCAACATTGCTCCAGACCCCTGTCAATTTCTATTCACAATTGAAGGAGGAAGACGTGATTCTGCGCCGACCTAAAAGGACCGCGGAACGACTAGAATTCACTATTGGCCAAGCACGGTCTAAATCAGAGGTGTCCAACTGAAATCCTCCGGCGGATCAAATATCATTTGTAAGGCGGACATAATTATATATATAAGTTAACTATTAACATAAGATTCCCGAATCAGAAAAGATCCGGGCAGCGAGAAAGTTTTGATGTTTAACTAAAAGCTAATAATCTCGCTCGAGAATATATCTGTACAGTTAAAAAAAATATGATATTTTAGCAAAATTAAAACTGATATTCTCCAATGAGAAAAGAGCCACGCAGCGAGTATATATTGATACTTTACTAAAAGCTGATAGAAAAAGTAATCTTTTGCATAAAAAAGTGGTAATATCTGTTAATGGAAAGTAGCCACGCATCTAAAAAATTGACGTTAGACCAAAAGCCGGCAATCTCACTCGAGACTAGAGCGGCGCAGTTAAAAAAAGTGATGTTTGACCAAAATATGATATTCTCTGTTAAAGAAAAGTAGACTCACATCGAAAAAATTTTGATGTTTGACCTTCTAAGAATTAAATTTAACATCTGACAATATCGCTCGAGAGGTGAGCCGCACAGCGAAAAAATACGGATGCTCAATAAAAAGCTAATAACTGCGCAGTGAGAAAATTTAAACATTACCTAAATATTTTATACAATTAAATTATTTATAGCTAAAAAGTTTTTTTCAATAGGCTTTTTAATTTCGATAATATATGTTCAAGTTGCTTGTTTGCCAGAGCACGATCCATAGGGATCTTCAAACTTCAATTGAGCGGCAGAAAATCTTAAAATTGCCATATGCGGCTCTCTTGTTGGACATCGCTGATCTAGATTATCTAGTTAATATGGCGGAAGTGTTCCATTACTGGACAGTTCACGCGTTTGCAAAAAAAATGCCTAGATTCGATGATCGTTCACCTCACCTCCGCATACTTGAACTAGGAATACGTTCAACCCATTGCAAAATATACAATTATAATGCAAAAGTATAGCTCAACACAAAATGCATATATGAGTGTCGCTGCAATTTAATACACAATATGATATAACTTATTGATAAAACTCACCTTGCGATCAACGACATGGATATAGGAAATATCCCCATGGTCTTGCCTCCCATCAAATATTCTTGGGTCGTGTTCTGCTTCTGCTTCGCAATGAAAGCGAAGTAAATTCCAATGAAGGCAGACATCAGCAGCATCAACCCGAAAACCGAATAGTCCAACGCATCGAAATACCTCCTCTCGGCCAAATCCATTTCAGCTTAATGTATTTACGCTTTTTTCTCAATAAATTACTTAAGAAGCTCCCATGCTTTGGCACGGCGCAAATGAGCTTTTTTCAACAGGATATACGCTTTCAACAGAAAATAAATTTTCTTCAACTTCACTTTCATATTCAATTCAATGATACCCCATTCCCTGCGACGGCGTCGCTTGCTGGAAAGCTGAAGGCTTTCGTGGTGGCAACGAGCAGTCTTGTCTGTGACTTGTCCGGCACTGAATTTTTTGATTATCCTCGCAACGAAGACTGCAAATAGAAATAATTGACCATTAAGTTTATTGGTTAAACCGCATACGGCTCGGATTGACATGATATGTATACATCACTTACACATATGCTCGACTTATTATTTTCTTCTCATTTTTTTCTTGTAGACCCCCATTAACATCTCGCGGACCCCTAATGTTTCCCTCTACCATAGACCCTCTGCAGTTGAAATCGACCCCTGAGGGTTGATGTCATCATTTTGTCTATATAGGTAAGCTATATGATAATTTATGGGTCATTTTATGAGAGTTTTTGAAAAAAAATGTCCAATGTGAGTTTTTCTAATTTCTTTGATTGATATAAAGCCGCCTCAAGTTGAAATCGAGGGGAAAAATGATTACGAAATAACCATTACTATCATTTTTGGCGATGATGAGTCGAAAATATACAGTAAACCCTCCTATAACGCTCTCTGATATGCCGCGGCTATCTATAATAAGACTGTCCCTCCTATAGCGGTCTCTAAAGAAAGTAAAATTTCAATTCAAATTACATGTATCGTAAATATGTATGTAATACAATCAAAGGTCGACGTGCCTCAGTATACGCTGAATATGGCTATTCCTATTCCCGAAGATAAAAATCATGAATGATCGACGTTTTACCAACATTGAAGAGATTAAGACAGAATCGCGAAGGAGCTAAGCACTATACCAAAAAATTCTTCAAAGGTTGGAAAAGTCTTGAAGCAAGTGTAAGATGCATCTGATGGTAACTATTTTGAAGAAAATAAAGTTAATATTTACTAATAAATAAAGATATTTTTATATATAACCACAATCTCACCTCGTTTCTGACAAGCATCGTACTATTATACTTTTTTTACGCAAGTGTGAATTTATTTTCTTCATATGCCAGATCAATATTGCACTCGATTAAATGCACTTTGAGCTTAAATGAATCATTAAAGTATTTATTGGTATTTTATAAAAAAAAACCACAAAAATTTATTCAACCACAATCTCCATAGGCTATAATTTTTTTTATTACCTGTGATAAAAAGTGCATACTCTTCAATATATTACAATATAGTATAGACGCATTATTAAATTGCTCTAAATATTCAACCCAATTTTTTTTTTGGTTTAATTTTATACGATAATTAAAATGTATTGTGCAAGGATCTCGCGGGTGCGGTTGATATTAACATATTCCCCCCGCTCGTCCACCCTCCCTCGCCCTGCAGCACCCTGTCCACTCTAACCGCGGGCAAATCAACGACCGATTTACCCGCTATTTAATTCTTATAATGTTGATAACTTTATGCAATTAAGCGAACGCTCTGCACCGACACATTACCAAATTTTTTTCTTGGGAAATTCCATACAAGAATATGCAACCACCAGTAGGCGGCCACTCTCTTGTCCACCTTCTATAATTATGCCTTAAATCACAAAGGGATTCTGAATATCTATTTATCACAGTATAGCGCCTACCGGAAGGTGGTAGCCACCAGGTTGATCATTGAAAAAAATATCGAAATGAATGACATTTTATTATCATACATTACAAGTTATGGTCAGCAACCCTTACAAAGAAACCAAACCTTTAAACTAATAAATCAACTGATTCAAGTTATGTGAAGTAATCTTAAAATCCTAAAAGATATTTGTTTTACATTCTTGGCAACATAATCCTAAAACTATTATATCATGTTGATATAAAAATAAATGGAGTGAACTAAAACCCCCAAGACACATATTTTTTTTTTTTTTGATTATCTAAAATATTTCATTTATAATTTGTAAATTATTGTCTAATCGCAGTTAATAATTATTAATTTGTTTTTATATAATACTAAACAGTAGAGATGGGAATATTATTTTAGGTTAGAAGATAATGTCTTTGGGCCAAATCAGCTGTCAGTGATCAGCTGTCAGCTGGTGTTATGATGCACACCTTCCCCCCAATGAAAGAAATTAAGTTGAGAGTTAGACTTTACTGTTATAGATGCTTGAAACATGTTTAACGCACAGATTTTAATAAATATATACCATCCTCAAAGTCGATATCCTCGTTTTACAGATATATTCGCTCATCCGTTCTGGTGCAATCAACGAATCCGATAATAAGGAATATCTTTAAACAATTAATTGACAGCTAATAACCTACATATTTAATGCTGTACTCAGACTAGGATATTATCCGGATCAGTGGAAAGTAGCTGAGATAATTATGGTTCTGTGGGGGTTTACGCTCCGAGGTAATGAAAGACCTGACATTAGTACACAAACATAAAGTGAGAATATGAGCGGTACAGAAAATAGCGATCGCGTCGGTTTCAATATGTCGAAGTGGTGACTTCGATCTGCTCGTTTCTGCTTTCTGGTTTCACCGACTCCCCCAGTCGGTTTATTGCGAAAATTCTTTCTTGTATTGGCCAATGATGTCCGACGTGTTGTCTGTTACGGCGAAGATCACTAGCTTCAGCGGCGTAAAGACCTTACGCAAAACTGCAGCACTAGCACGAGTGTCTATGAATTGCGGCCATGGCGCAATCGAAGTCAGAGCTCTGCCGCATCGGAGAGAGCATGTCCTTGTACAAGGAGCATACCCCGCTCGGTGAGGATCTTCGGTTGACACTGGAGTTTAGACCGCAAACCCAGACTCTCACGTTTGGGACTCAGGGCGCCCTATTTCTATCCAGGACGGTTCACCTTCCTGATCAACCGTTTCGTGAGAACGGATTAGCAAGGGTCCCAGGAAATACATTTTTTGTCACATTTTGATAAAAAATTCCAATTAAAATTTAAATCACTCAAAGCGGCCATCCGCTAATATTCAACAGCTTCTTGTAATTTTGGTAAATGTAGCCTATTGGCATTTCGTCACTAACGGCATAAGCCCTTGCAAGTGGTATTTTCGGTATCGTAGCAGGCCTCTCATCCTCGATGGTTGATCGAAGGATTGCAGATATACATATCCAACAATCGTATCATCTCATTTTTCACATGCTATGTGGAGTGGTCACCATTCCCAAACGTACACATTTGTACAAGTATTTTTAT